>QXCR01000175.1:0-55155 GCA_004380135.1 Stemphylium vesicarium
AGGGATGATATCTCCTTTGTGGGTATTGGGAAGTGAAAGGTATATTGTTGTCGTACATACCAAAAATGAGTTTTTGGGCTATCAAATCTGCTGAAGTGATGAGGTGAAGAGATAAGATGAAGAGGTGGGATGAGGGGGATCAGCGTGACGCCAATGTCAGAAAAGAAAAACAGCTATTTTGAATTTACAAAAATATCTACGCATGCATTATGAAATGTCATCATTGTCTTTGCCCATGGCTTTAATTGATGGGGTTATTTTAAAAAAATGATTTGCTCACTCACAGCCCAACGAGTCGTGACGCTGTACTCTCTCTGTCCTATAAAATGCCAGAAAAAAAGAGACGCAAAAGACCCTCGGATGGGCTGTTGTAGGTTTATATCGGGATCGGGCCTTGATGTAAGGAAATGTGGTTCTAGTCGCTAGTGGTAGTAGGGGGGTGTCTTGTACAATGGTTCATGTTGTACAGGTACGAGGGAGGGGACGGATGCATGAGGATGTACGAAAGAAAAGTATTGGGGCCGATGAAGGGGCGTCTTGGCGGAGGGAGTTGTAAAGTTGTGGCTTTGGGCATGGACACGCTGGGTGTTGTAGCAGTGTAGATGGTGTAGGCGGATAACGCAGCATCTGAGATAGTAGTTAAGGAACCTGTGTATCCACGTCACGAGCACACTAGAAGAAAAAAAGAACAAAATAGGTACAAAGAAAAGAAAGAAAGGAGAGGGTGGACACATGACGTAGAATCATCTTCATGTCTTTAGCTTGAGAATACGTAGCGATACTACTACGAATGTGTGCCATTATCCAGGTCCAGTCGCGTCATGGTCATGCTGTCAAACAAGCGACACCACTTACTCATCTTGACCCCCTGATAAGAGAGGGTTCAGAGGTACAGTGCAGTGCACACAACACCACCTATGCTACCTACTGATGCATCAATCGCGCTGGTGCGCTTCAAGCCAAGCCATGATCTCAGCGAGTTGATCAGGTGATAGAAGCTCAGGCTGGACATGAGAAGCAGCAGTCGACGTCGCCTAATCATCCGACTTCATCTCTACATCTTGCTTTTCAGCATCCTTCTCCTTTGCGTTGGCATCGTCTTTGGTCTCCCCAGCACCGTCATCCTGTGCACCCTCAGCCTCTTCAGTTTCGCCCTCCTTGGCCTTGGCTTCTGCGGCGGCGGTTGGATCAGGGCTCTTGTGATCCACGCTGGGTCTGCCAATAGCGCCTTCAATGTCGAGCTTGCCCTGCTTCTGTGGCCCCGTGTCTTCCATACCGATGACCTCGGGACCACGCGCATGTGGTGCTTCTTCCTCGCCCTCGACCGTCTCCATGATGGTGCCTCCGCCTTCAGTCTCGCCAAACGTCGTCTTGGTCGGGCTGGTGGTCATGCTGTGCGGGTTGTTGAGTACGATGCCGGCTTCCTGTTCTTGGCGCAGGAGCTCGCCCTGGGTGACGGGGCCCGTGGACGGCAGGGTTTCCCCGTCTGGGTGTGATGAGGCAATCTGGGCTATGTTCGTGGGCGAGGCGGCCCGTTGGGCGTTGCTAGCTAGCATGCCTACGGTAACGGTTTCTATCCGACCTGCGCCATTTGGCCCGTCGACCATTTCCGTGCTCTCGGAAATCAACTCATTCTGCCCTCGGTTCTGCAGCCAGGGAATCGGGGTGAGCAGGGCGCCGCCTAGTGCCTCGTCGGAACCAAGCGGTGCTGGCTGGGGTGTGCTCGATGTTGCGCCATTGAGAAGGCCGCTTGCGGTGGGCAGAATAGCCTGGGGAAGTGGAAATATGGTGAGGGGTGACGATACGGAGATGACACGGTCTAGCGCTCGTAGGTAGGGTGGGAGGAATCGGTAGCGTTTCTTGGGCTCGAGCACGAGTTCAGCTAGTCGCTGAATAGTGTGTGGAGGGTGTTTTGTAAAGTTCTTGGAGAGCGTAGTCCGTATTGACGAGTAGAATGTGTTGATCTCGGGCGGGATGCTCTGGGAGTCGTTTGGTGCAACGAAGGAGGGCACGGGCGGTCGCGGAGGCGTCGCGGGCGGCGCATTCTCTTTGTCGGTGTTATGCGACTCTTGACTGGACAGGGCGTTTGAGGTATTGGGGCGCGAGGGCAGGTCCGTGGTGGCTGATGGGTGCGGGTATGGGTTTGGGTCTGTGGGTGGCTTGGGGAAGTCGGTGACGATCTGCGGAACGGGTTAGGAGAGCGGGTTGGTGTTTTCAAGAGGGGCATACCTCGTCTAGGCGGTCTAGTATGAATTGTAGTGTCCTGGGCCATTCGGCTCTGCAATTGCACGCGTTAGCAGCTGCAATGCGCCAACGACTGGCTGGAGGGGCACCTACGAGTCGAGCGAGCCATCGTCGACAGCATGCTGTAGGATGGATTCAACTACAGAATGATCAGCGTTTGCCGGCTTTCCAGCATCCTAGAAACTCACCGGACGTCATGCCTACAGGCGGGGTGGATTCGGGATGCTGGCTGAAGGCGCGACGATACCGCTGCTTTCACGGCGGTTTGTCGGATATGTCGAAACACTTTCCCTGTTGGCTGCGCGTCCTCTGCAATATCGACGTCGGTCGCGTGATTGGTTGAAACAGCGCTCGAGGCCTGGCTTGTCTGTTGCGGCTGACGTGCAAAATGACGGCAGATTGGAAGCTCCACCAACGCGACCGGCGACTGCGCCACGCGATGCGATGAAGGCTGCTATAATTAAGTGTGGCTGCCGAGACTTGGGCGGTGCAGTGGGGCGCAGTGCTGCATTGCCAAGGCCGTGTGTTCTTGTGGGAGGGTGCCGAGTGTGACAAGACAGCTGAAAGGCAGGCCATGGGCGGCCCTTCTCTGCTCCCCTATGTGACCACCTTCTCCCTCTCCCTCTCCCCCACCCCCACTAAAAGCTCCATCCTCATCGTATTCTCTTCTTTTCTTCTTCTCTTTCGAGAGAGAGATCGCATGCGCACGCGCAACCTGCCAGGAACTAGGCTCTAGCATCGCCGTAGCGTCCAGACACGGGGCAGTGAGCGGGTCCCACGGCGACGAGACCCCTTCAGCCTTCCCAGCTGTCGTCTCCACATGGGCCTGGGGGGCTTACCAGCGCTACTTTCGCAACCACCCCATCTCCATCCGTCTTTTTCCCACCCAACGACTATTCTCTCCTTCTGCCGCTCGTTCATCGTCGCTGTCGTCTTCACCACTCGCACCTGACCCGCCCGCGCGCCCACACCCTCCCACCCTAGCCCGTCGCTTTTCGCTGTCTCGTGCTTCTTCCGTCTCTCCGCATAGCCAAGCCATCCCTAGTTTCAGCGACGCGCGCCCACGCAGAATCCCCCGATCAAAGCGACGACTCTGGTTTCAGCTTTCCTCCCAGTGACCACGCAGCGTCTCACCCATCCCGGCAGCCCTACAAACTCACAACGACGACTCTTTATTCACGGATCGCAGCTTGTCTGCGCCGCTGAACCACTCCCTCCCCTCCAATCCTCTTAAATCCATACGCTTCAGCCGCCGCTCGCGGCTGCTCCCATAGCCAAAATTACTCACCACGAGGCTCGCCGATCCCTCCTCGGAGGCCAACCTCTAGATAGCAACTACGCTCCCTATCCAAATCAAAACTACCGACCGCAATATCCATCAGCAGGTGCTCCGCCCAACGTGGATTCCCAGCCTGGCGGCTACCATCATCGCGAGGGCTTCCCCACAACTCTTCCGCCGCCCGTTCGACGCCCACCCAGGATGTACATTCCAAACACGCGCTGGACCTGGGCTTTTATGCTCACGGCCATTGCCCAGGCCTTGATTGCCCTCGCCCTAGAGTCGTACGTCTTGAATGCGCCAGCCTCGTACGCCACCTGACTAACACCTTTGCAGATATGTCTTTGGTAAATTCCAGCATGAGATACACTTCGCCGCTGCAGGCGCCGGAGCCAACGAAACCCGCACTATTCCTACCTTCCTTGCTGTCTTCATGTTCGGCTACATCTACCAACTTTTCCTCGTATGGGACGCCCTGCGCTTGAAGAACACGATTCAAGTCATTGGTCTTGTTCTATACAACGTCGGCATTCTCGTCTACGCCGGTATCCAGTTCGACCAGATCAAGGACGCAGCCGACGATCTCAACGACAGCGCTTTCCTTACCCCGGAATTTTGGCTCGACGTCAAGCCCATGTTGATCGCCCTCCCCTGCTTGATGGCTTTCGCTACTCTCTTGTTTGCTTTTCAGGCCTGGAAGCTCTACGATGAGTTTGCCTGGACCATCTACAAGCGCATCAGTGCTGATACCCGCTTGAAGAAGCGCTATCTGACTTACCAGGTACATAACATCAACAACCATCTCCAGCACCATGCTGACTCGTACAGATTTACATCGCCCTGCTGAAATTTGACTTTTTCTTCTTCCTGGCCTTTACCGTCCAATTCCTGGTCGTCGTCAAAAACACAAAAGATGTCGAACAAGCCCTTACCGCCGTCGCCCTCATCATCACCTTCTTTCTTTTGTTCGCCGCCGCGTGGTGGGTCCGTCGCGAGTCTTTTGCTGGCATGATTGGCATCATAATCGTTTACTTCATTGCCATGGGCTACTTCCTGTTCAAGCTCATCCGAATGTACGTTGCCGACGCCCTTCGCCAGGAGGACTACAAGCCAGCCCGCAAGTCTCTCACCGCCTTCGCCATCCTCACCATCCTGCTACTCATCTTCACCATCGTCACCGCATGCCTGTGCACCCACAACTTCAACAAGGGTCTCAAGCCTCATGTCAACGACAAGATTGTGTCGAATGACAAGCCATACAGCACAGAAATGCCAGCATTGAGCGGGCCAGCGCCGTCACGGATGGAGATTGATTAGTCGCCTTTCAACATACCCATTTTACGCAAAACTTTACGACATGATTTCTTGGATACCCGCGTCTTGCGAGCATAGCTCTGATCATACCCGGATGAGATCAGCGGGCCTGGCGTTCTTTCATCTAGGGATACTTTGGGGCCATATGCGGCGAGATCAGGGCCAAAAGATGAGACTGGATGGAAACTGATGTCGTACTCCATGTACGAGGAGTTTATACCATAAACCGCGCGCTATTTTCTTTTCTTCTTACATTTTTTCCTTTTTTTACGACCCTATTGGTCATTTTTTGTAACTGGTTTGTCTGCTCATACTATACCCCACGATGAACAGACGAGAGAAAGCGCGGAATTGAATCGAGTCATGAACCTTTGCTTATTGTTTTTATGAATTCTATTTTGAGAGAGTGACATGACATGTTCGCAATGTCGCCCTAACTGTATGAAGAAATTATTCACCATGGAGAAGTTCAAAGTGGGGATTCACAAAATCAGGGGGTCAAGCTAAGCTCCCCGACCGCCATGTGCGCGCGCCGCCCGGGCGTGGACCCTGCTGTTGGCACTAACGACATCATCGGTCCCGCAAGCTCACCAAACTTATCTGTTCGACTTTCTTTTTTCCACACACGCACAACGCAACAATCTCCACTCTTCTTGACTTTGCGGTGTGTCGCTTCTACATCTCTGTACTTGTTGCTCTGTTCAATTGACTTTGTCATTTCCATTGCCACATAATCCGCAACAATGGCGTTCCGATGGTGAGTTTCGCGATGACGAATCGTCGGTGAAGAAGGAAAATCACAGGAGAGAGAGAGAGAGAGAAAGAGAGAAAAAGATGGCTAACGGGGAAATGCGTGTGATTATAGGTATCAGTCGAAGCTTAGGACAGCGCCGCTGTTAACGCAGAGTATCACGACCGCGGTACGCAACCATTTTGCATATTTTCGTATCCTCCCGTGGGTTGCACAACGGTGTTGCGCGACAGCACGCAAAAAAAGCGATGACGGCATAGCGATAAGCGATGTTGTGTCGAACGCCGCATACCCAGCGACATTTGCCAATTCGGATGGAACGCAATTCAGACAATGCACGGAACTGACATGTGTGTGTGGCTGATAGGTACTCTTCGCAACGGGCGACACAATGGCACAGCAGGGTGTAGAAAGGCGCGGGCTTGAGAAGCACGATCTGATGCGAACGGGACGCATGGCCGCCTACGGAGGATGTATGTCTTTCCCTTTCCTTCCCATCTCATCCCTTCTCTCCGCAAATCACTAACACACCCTCCTGCACGCAGGCATCTTCGGCCCCGCCGCAACAAAATGGTTCGACTTCCTCGTGCGCCGCGTGAACCTGCCCTCGAAAAACGGCACCATCCTCGCCCGCGTCGCCTGCGACCAATTCCTCTTCGCCCCCGTAAACATGACGCTGTTCCTGTCGTCCATGGCCTACATGGAGGGTAACTCGCCCGTCCAGCGCCTCAAGGACGCGTTCGTGCCTGGGTACCAGAAGAACTTGATGGTGTGGCCTTGGGTCCAGTTTACAAACTTTAAATACGTGCCTGCGGAGATGAGGGTGCTGGTTGTAAATATCATTTCGCTTGGTAAGTTGGGTGAAGTTGGTGCTGTGGAGTTGTGGTTGTTGGGGGAGAATAAATTGACAAGGGCTAACGTTTAATGTTTTCTAGGTTGGAACTGCTACCTCAGCTTCCTCAACTCGGGCGGTGGTACCAAGCCTGCTCTTCCTGTTGGAGAGACCAAGGAAGGTGGTCAGTTGCCTCCTTCATAAGTGGTGCGCGCTTTATCTTGTTCGTGTCGGTGGCATCCAGATCCGGTACACACAAGGTCTGGCATATGGCAAGGAACGTGGCTTCTTTGCCGTTGAACCTTTTTCGTCGATTGCGGAAAGAAGCGGGTATGGAGAGCCGAGTTGGTAACATTGCGATAAAGCGTAATGATACCCAGAGGTTCGTTCATACGGCTAGCATCGTTTAGAGCGGTTTGTGTGGATCGCGGAAATTCCCATCTTATAGTCGGAAAATCTTATCCTGAATTTGCCTTTTTTTTTTCTTCTTCTTTTTTCTACAGCGTTGTCTACTTACTTGGCTACTTATGTTAGTCATGATCTCTCGTTTCTCTGCTGTAGAAATTGAAATAATAGTGATGCTGCGTTGTTGTTGGACACAACCCTCATGTTCAAAAAAGCTATGATTTTACATCTAAAAGCGAGATACCGAGACACGGCGAAAATTCCTACGCCCACAATTTTTACGCGGGGATAGCAGGAAAAGTTTAAAGGTAGATGTTTTGCGTGTCGCGCAAGTAATAGGGGTAAGTTTCAGTCTTATTGGAGTAGTGTGGTGGTGTTAGGTAGAATAGTAGGATAGAGTGCATGATGCGGGCGTCGCGAAAGAAAAGAACACAGGAACAAAGTAGATGTTTCGATACTACACAACGTTAGAAAGGGGGGAAATGTAGCATTTACATAACCCTCTTGAAAAGACTTAATATTACTCTTTTACTCCCCATCACTTATTTTGCGCGATCACGTTACAACTTGTACGATACATACCATAACTATAACTATAAGTTTTAACTACAGACAGCGCAACGAGCCCCTTCTCACCTTAGTCGGCCTCACTTTTACATACACATACACACACACGCGCACGCACGCACGCACGCACGTACGTACAACTTAGCAAGACTTCGAAGATGCGAATTCAGCAAAGCAAGATGCAAAAAGAGTATAGATTAATCACACAGTAGTTTGGACCTCTCCACTCAACCCATGATCCATCGTTCGACCGCAATGGAAAAAGAAAGGGCCGAGGAGAGGATAATGCAAAAAACAAAAGGCTAACAGAAGTAAAAAAAAAAGACGCCTGCTATGCAAAATGTGTAGAATAATTACCTTTAAGCAGTAGTAGTAGTAGTATTCATCGCCATAAAATGCTGCCGATGAATGTTCGAAAGAAAGATGCGCAAGCAAGAAGAACCAAAGGAAAATAAATAAACAAGAAACAGCTAATAGAAAGTTGCCCACCCCGACCCCGCTCGCTTCCTGCCTATCGCGCATGTGAATAGCTTGAATGCTTGCAGAATATCCAGCGTACACATTTGAGAGAGAGGGAGAGAAAACAGGCAAGCGCAGAGAGGAAACCAAGAACCCAGAGAGAGAAGACCCGAAAAGCAAAAAACGAAGAAGACGAAATGGAGAAAAACCCCAAAAAAATGACCATGCGCCTTGTATACGCTCTAAAACACCAAATTTGTTCCCAAAACACAAGCCTTTCCCTGCACTTCTTCTTCTTCTTCTTCCTCTTACCATCTCCCCACACGCTGCCCAGCACGCGGTTGTAAACTCAAACGTGCGCTCTCCTTCTCTCTCTCCCCTAGCAAAGAAAAGCAAGCAGGAAGAGAAATAAAAAAGAAAGAGAATCCAACTATTTTTTTGTACACACAAACACATCCGCGCTCATCTTAATCAAACGCTCAGCGGCTGCTAGTCCGCTGCTTGCCCATGCGCCTGAAGAAATCCATAACCTTCTTAGAGCTACCCGAGCTTCCCTTGTTGCCGCTACCTTGCTCGTCATAGGCATCGGCAAACCGCCTGCTCTTCTGAAGCACCCCCTTTCGCTGTTGCTGCTGCTGCTGTGGACTCAGCTCCTCGCCGCCCATGCCTGGAGGGTAAGGGTTCGATGGCGTTCTTTGGCTGAATTGCTGAGATTGCGACATGCGTGCTGCGGGAGCTGGAGGTTCGCTGGCCTCGGAATCGTCAGTGGCCTGGCGATAAGGACGGTTGCCTCCTTGTCCGGATGGATGGGCTTCTCGGGGGTTAGGAAACTTCTCGTCGAACTCTGGGGCTGAGTGGTTGTAGCCGTTGAAATGGGTCTGGTTTGGTGGTGCCGAGGATGGTCCGGCTGCGCTAGCGCTCAGTTGTGGGTTCCTTATCCTCGAGTTGCTGTCGTGTTGACCGTCGTAGAAACCGGGCATGTTACTTCCTTGGGTACTCTGACTAGGAGACCTGGATTCCCCACCACGGCCAAAGCCCATGCCAGGACGCGAGCTAGCTCGTGCACGAGCGTTGGAACCACGACGCTCATGAGACCCTTGTGCGGGTAGGCTTTCTCGGTTAGACGTAAAGGTTCTGGAGAGGGAGGATGGAATGAGAGAGAAGCGACGCGAAGATTTGGGGTTCTCGCCAGAGTTTGCCGTGTTCTTCCTGGAGAAACCAAACGAGGTACGGCGGCTGGACTCGGTACTCTGCCTGGGCGCTGTGGTTGCGCTGACGTTGTCGTTGGACATGGGCCCTGCCATGGAGGTAGGCGGGTACCTCTTTTCCTTCTTCTCTTCGGGGTAGCCGTAGGAGCCTTGAGAAGTGAGCGACTCCTTGGGGTCCTGAGTGTATGATGGCTGGCGACCGGAGAACATGGATGTCATGCGTCCAAGGGTTTCGGTCACGGTGTTCGAACGTCGGTGACCACCCTTTGCGCCCTGAGGGCCCAATTGTATCGATTGTACTCGTTGCGCGCTCGGTTGACCAATGTTTGGTGGCTCTGCAGCCTCGGAAGAATCCTGCTGTGTGTAAGGAGCGGAGATGGAGTATTGTTTGCCCTTGGGCTGTGAGAAGCGACCCTCAGCATTCGTCTGAGCAACAGTGGCCACAGAGGGTTGCCCGTACGAATTGCCTCGCGATGGCAATCTCGAAGTACCTAGAGCACCACTAGTAGAAGGACGAGTGGCCGTCGGGGGCGCATTGCCGAACGCCGTGTAGTCGGACACGGATCGTTGGGGCTCTTGTTTCCTGGACGAAGTGTAGACTGCGCCCGACGAACGTGCGGGCCGGGCACCTGTGGCCGATTGATAGCCATCTGTGGTTGGTACCTCGGCTTCCTTTCCCCGCGTCTTTGGCGTCGTTTCGGCAGGAGGTGAGACCTCGCCGCGTGCGGTTTGTGAGGATGGGGCAACATATTCGACTTGGACGGTTCTTCGCTTCGTATCGCGTGTGGCCTTGGGCTTCTCGGTAGCCTGGGTGATGGGTTCGCGTTTCGTCTGGAGTCCGCCGTGTGCAGATGAGGTGGCGGTATGTGGCTTTGCAGGTTCGCGGACGGAGGCGCTCCTTGCGAGCGCGGGTTGCGGCTCGAATGTGTCTTCTAGTGCATAGTCAGAAGGTGGCTCATCCAAGATTGGGCGCGGAAGCTTACTCGAGTAGACCGACGCCTGTTGGGCCTCGGCAGCGTTGGTGTTGCTCGAGGTGATGAAACCAACAACGTGCGCGTAGTCGGCCAACCAGCTGTGACGCGCAACCTCAAACAGGTCCGCTCGTTTGCGTGGATCGGGTACAAGGATGCGCTTGAGAAGATCCCTGGCGTGGGGTGTGACATATTCGGGGAAGGTCAATGGCGTGGATACAATGTACTTGTAAAGGAGGTTAATGTTGTCACCCTCGGGATTCGCTGGATCGTCGTCAAAGGGGAGGTACCCAGCCAGCATGGCGTACTGTTCAGTGTTAGTGCTTGCGCTTGTAGTGTCACAAGAATGAACATACCAGAATCACACCACAACTCCAGACGTCTACCTTACGACCGGTGTAGAGAGAGTCGCTGACGACCAATTCTGGCGCAGCGTAGCAAGGGCTTCCGCAGCTGGTCTGCATGAGATCACCCCGTCGTGCAGCGTCAGTGCCTTCCAAGCCCAGAGATCTTATGTAGTCCTTGTCGCCTAGTCTGTATTCGATCTCCTCGCTGAGCTCATCGTTGGGGTCGAATGTGTTTGCGAAACCGAAATCGGTGATGATGATGTTCTTGTTGCGGTCCAGCAACAGGTTCTCGAGCTTCAGATCTCTGTGCACGATACCCTTGCGATGTAGGTATCCGACACCCGAGATGAGCTGCGAGAACAGTTTCCGTGCGGGACCGTCCTTGAGGTAGCGATGGTTTAGGATGTAGTCAAATAATTCTCCGCCTGATGCATATTCTAGAATAATGCCAATGTGTCGCTCCGTCTCGACCATCTCGTGGAGACGTACGATGTTGGGGTGGTCTAAACCTCGCAGGATGTGGATTTCACGATAAATCTTCTGCAGCCGGTTCGAGTTGCTCCCGAGTGTTTCCCGCCGTATCAGCTTGATGGCGACTTCGATTGGGCTATCTCGTTTCCAGCCCATCTTGACCTTGCCGAACTCACCCTCGCCGAGCGTCTGACCGAGGATGTAGTTACCAAACTTGGACCGCTTTGCGTTCTCGGACTTGGAGTGGTCCTGTCTGCTCTTGCCGCCGGCTCCACGGCCGCCATCGTCGACGCCCTCGCTGCCGACCAGACTGAGGCCTGTAATGGGAGTGAGGTCCGCGCCGGCTGTTACGTGGACACCGTCAGCTTGCCGTGCCTGTGCGCGGGCGATATCGTCCTGTGTGTCGGAGACGACTATGCGGTTGATGACGGCGCTCTCTTCACGTGGTAGGCTGGTGTTGACGGGCGGTTGGCCAACGGCGGTCGCTGACCGGCTGTGTGCGGGCTGCGCTCTGCTGGAGCCTCCTTGCTGGCGAGGACTGCCCTCCTTTGCGCGGCGACGTGACTGTGATGCCTCGTCGCGCACGCGGTCAGGCTGCTGTGACGAGGGTCCTGTGCCGCTGGAGGTGCGATGCGAAGAGGTCCTGGGCGGGGCGACGGGTCCGCCTTGGGTCATGGTGGTGGTGGTGGTGGTCGCGGTGTTGTTCATGGCGGGCGTGTTCAGCGTCGAGTTGTTCGTCTGGGGCATTGTAGGCGTGTTCGGGGACGCGCCATTACTGGAGCGTCGCGATGGGCGGCGAGCGTTGCCGGGCGATTGTGCTGCGGGCGATTGTTGTTGATAGTATTGCTGACCGTGCGGCGGTTGCGATGCCACGGCGGCCATTCTCTGGGGAAAAAAGAAGACAGCGACGAGCTAGCGGGTGGTGACGGCGAGAATGCAGCAGCGCAGACGGGCTGGCAGGCTACGTTATCGGGCCCTGGGTTGCGCTGGCAGCGTTGGCAGTGTTTGTGGGCGGACGTGAACTGGCGGTGTTGAGCTGTCGAATAGGCGATGGCGGGGAGAAGAGAGCTTTAGTTCCCGCCGACTCCAGACGCATCCACAGGGCGCGCGCAAGACGGGGGCAGGTTAGGGCGATACGGTGTGTTTGGGGGAGGAAGCAATTGCAGAAGCAGACAATAGTGTCGAGGGCGGCGCGCAATCAGGGTCGACTAAGATGCCGTCTTGGTTCGGCGCGGTGAAGGGCGTTTGCTGGCGTTGCTGGCGCGGTAGCCCCTTCACATGCGCGTGCAGCGAAAGTGGAAAGGATGTGGGTAACGGGCGCGGGTGCAGTGCAGTGCAGATGCAGCCTCAGGCTTCTGTTCGCTTAGTCGACGTCGTGTCTTCTGGTGCTGTCCTGACCTGACGGCAAGTTGCCCAGCACTCTTTTTAGACAGCGCGACGGCTATCAAACGGTCGCGGCGGCGAGAAGCTGCTTGCACGGTGCTGGTTGGCGTGGGTGGAGAGAAGAGAAGGCGCGGCTGAGGGTCGTGTCTTTGGCAATCTCGGTTGGAAAGGCTGTGGCTTGGGAAAGGAGGCAGCAGATGCACATCATTGACAAGGGCCCGGCATAAAAAAAACGAGCCCGCCAAAGCATCGACCGTGGTCTACTAGAAGCTGCTGCTAGAAGATGCTGCTAAACATGCTAGATGCCAGCCAGATGCTAGGTGCGCCCTAAATTACACACGACCACCAAATCCATCGATCCTGGCCATGAATTTGCTGTTGGCCATTTTACTGCGACAATTCACGGCGCCAACTCGAACACGCGCGGCCGAACCATGACGACGTTGAGCTATTCGCATCCTCGACGCGCCAAACCCCAGCGGCTGCCCAGGTGCTGCTGCTGCTGCTGCCAGTCCTGTTCAACGCGGGCGCTATCTTCAGACGGGCAGCAGCGCTCGAATAGGAGTAGCTGGGGTCCATGGTTTGTTTCATACAGCACCAACCTGGCACGCGTAAATTGCCCGTTATGCGCTCGCCCCAAGACGTCGTAGCCGCGAACTGCCCTCGTCTCTGCCATGGTATCGTGCTTGATATAGCTTTCTCACGCTCCTCGAATGTCGCTTGGCTTCCATTCACCCGTATGACACTTCTGATGGTGGTGGTGGTGGTGACGATGCTGACGGTGCACGCTGGCCTGGCTGCTGACCTTTGCGCGACCCTCATCTCTCTTGCGCGTGCCCGCGGGCGAGATGAGGGGGACGCGTCGAGAAGCCGGAAAAGCAACCCCTCTCCAAAACACTAAACATCAACAAATAACAAAAGCAACGTCGCTAACCGACGTCTAACTTTGTCGCCAACCACAGTGACACGCAACTGCTGAGCGGCTTGCGCTCTTGATCCTCCTGCCTTGGGCTTATTCAACTTTGCCCGGCGCATTGAATTTTGCCCGACGACGTCCATGGCAAGGACATCCAGGTGCGAGGTAGCAAGAGACGCAGGTTCGCGACAAGACGACACACAAACACACAGCTGTCGCCGTGTCTCAGCCCGCGCCACAAGGGAGGAATACCCTGCATGTCTCTGCTCTGAATCCCTCGGCAACGCGCCCAATGCGGCATGGCCTGCAATCGCCGTTGCTGGTTGCCGCCGTTGCATGCGCATGTCCGTCGTCTTCCCAGCTTCCGTCGCAGCGTGCAGACGGCATGCAGGGAAGCATGAGCCCGACACTTCTCTGCGCCGTCATGTGTATACTACATTCTGCTGTGTAGGACGTTCTTAGGCCCGTCTTCGGAGATTAGCTGTTGGTGCCCTCTCGATCGACCTTGCCGTGCAACAAGTAGACCCACCTTCCCGCTCCCACCGTTACGAGACTTTTGCGCCATCCCAGCCTTCCCGGCCCTTTGTCGCTCTGTGCAACCCGGGGCTCATGTCTGTGGGCTTCTGTGGGCTTGACGTCACACGCTGGAATTGCCATGGCTGATGTAATTTCCTTTCATCGCCCTGCGGCACATCTTGCGGAGCTTATCAGTCAGACCACGGGGATGCCGCTATCAGAATGCATGGATATCCTCACAGTCGCATAGGTCTCCTCGAATCGCATCGACGAGGATGACTTTCCGCTGTAAGCTCTACCTAATTCCCCATCGCTCTAGACCCCTCTAGATCTTGATCTCATTTGGCAACCCAACCTCCAGAATGTCAACGCCCTTTTGCAGCTCACTCTTGCTCGGCATCTTGTTCCTCCTCATCAGCTCTGCCGCCTGCGTCATGTACGGGTCCTTCATCATTGAAGCCACGGCGACGACTGTCTCCCCTGAAGTGTAGTACGCGACGAAAGACGGCTTCTCCGGCTCTCCCTGGAGGATCACGTCATCATAACCACCCACAGTGTTACCACAGTATCGCAGCTGGGAACCAAGCGCAGACCAGAAGACAGGGATGAATGGTTTGGCTTTGGAGCCTGGGTTGTTGATGGTGTTGGCGACTGAGCGACCGGCGTTTTGCGCGACATTCCAGTGCTCTATCCGGACGGGTGTGCCGTTGCCTCCAGGTCCGTGATAGGGGTATGTTGCAATGTCACCGATGGCGAAGACATCCTTCAGTCCGCTTACTGCAAACGACTCATCCGTCTTCACCGAGCCGTCCTTTTCCAGGGTGATACTGGAGTTGTCCTTAAGGTACTCGGTCGCTGGGGCCACACCAACACCCTCAATGACGACATCGGCCTCCAACGCGGTGCCGTCTTTGAGATGAACAGTGCCAACCTTGGACGAGTCGCTCTTTGATGGCGTGGCCTTGTCAACGCTGGCGCCCATCTTGAATTTGACACCGTTCTTCTCAAGCAGACCGCGGAAGATGGCGCCAACCTTCTTACCCATTACTCGCTCCATTGGCTCTGTCAAATAATCAGCTCATGTCCGCAGTGTGAGTATATCTACTACGTACCCTCTTCCATTCCAATGATGGTGACATCGTTCTTCATGCTCGCCAAACAGTTACCCACTTCCATGCCGATGAACGAGCTACCGACAACAACAATTTTCTTTCCATTGTCTCCGACAGCGTTCAAGATGTTTTGCGCATCCGGTTGGGTACGGAGAAGAAAGACGTTACCCAGGTCGCCCTTCAGTCCGTCGAGTGGAAGCCATCGTGGGGTACCGCCAGTCGCCAATACCAACTTGGAGTATCCGTATTCTTTTCCTGACTTGGTCGAGACCTTCTTGCCAGAGAAGTCCACGTTCTTCGCCTCATCCTGGATAATATCCACCGACCCATCCTTGTAGAAGTCTTTCTGCCTCCATGCGAGCTTGGAAACATCCGCCAATAGGGCCTTGGACAGTTTGGTTCGGTCGATGGGCTGGTAACCCTCTTTTGAGATGACAGTAATCTTGCCGGTGTAGCCTCCGCCTCGTAGACCCTCAATAGCACCGAGCGTACCAGAGCCACCTCCGATGACGAGGACCTTGTCCTCGCTGACGGAAGAGCACTTGATGTCCAGGAATCTTCGGTTCGCCTTGAGTGCATCTTCAGTCGTCTTGACGTAGACGGCTCCGTCCTTCTCGACTACTTCGTATTTGGCAATGGGATCGAGGGCAGGCGCGTCTTCGACATCTCCAGTTGAGACCTTGAAGCAAGCTGCATAGTGTTAGCCTCCTGCATGCAAAAAGAAACCGTGGTAGACCTTACCTCCGTGCCATGGACAGGTTAGACGACCCTCGGGTGTCAGTACACCCTTCACCAATGGGGCGCCGTAGTGCGTGCAGTTGGCGCTTGTAGCGTGAACTTGATCCTGAATCTTCAAGAGAAGCACCTTTCCGCCCTCGACACCTTCAACCTCGGCCTCTTTCTTCTCGCCATTCTTCATTTGCAACGAAGTAACATCCTTGAGCTTGAACTCTTGCGCCATGGTTGCGGTTGTCGTTGTGAACGGAGCTCTTTGCAGTCGACTTGTTGGGCTAAATTGGAGCTTGAGTGAAGTTCTTAGAGGTCGCAGAAACCGTATTGACTGCATCAAAGGCTGTAAGAGAGGTTGTAGGAGTGAGTGCTGTCTATGAGCATGAGAGTTGCACGTAGGCCAATAGCGGGGAGCTGATTATTCATGATGTCACGAATGATACGCGCTAGCAGGTGCAGCACCAAGAACACGAAGGCTCGGTGTGAGCTTGAAGAACTCATCACCACGCAGACTCGGACCAAATCAACAATCTTTTTGCAATATGAATCCGATTACTGAATTCTCTTTGCTGTCGTACGCGATCGATGTTAGGGAATAGTTATTGCGCGTTGCGATGCCAGAGCGCGTGTTTGCGAGGTTGCTGTAGAGTGGGTCTTTACCCCACCTGGTGTTGTTAGGTGCATGGTGAGATGTACCTAGGCAGCTTTCCGACGAGACTAACCACCAGTCTCTGTTAGGCGTCCTATATCTTTTAAGCCCATGGACATGCCATATTCAAAAATAGCACTGGCAGATTATAAGGGTCAAAGATTGACAGCCTGAGTCCGAGTGCAGCCAGTCGTGCTGTCCGCCAGACTATCGAAAGAAGCCATATCGCTTTCTTTTTGTCTATAAAAGAACCTCAGGCTGCAACTTCAAGCTTCAAGAGCAATTAAGCTCGTCGTTGTCATGGAAAATGACGCGTCGACACGACGGGCGCGGCCGCTTTCCGTTACCCCGCCGTCTCACGAAACGCGATCACACCCTCGGACAGTTCCCGCGAACAAGCAAAGTCTCGTATGAGCCATCAGTTCAGCCGCAATAATGCTTTTCGTACCTCTCATTACCACTCCAGGAAGCGATCTGTCTCCTACACAAGACGACAAAGCAAAGACGGATATTGAGCCTAATAGATTCGCTTACTTGTCACTTCCCTATCCATCTACACCCACCACACCACCATCACGATCCCACAAGAAAGTAATATGACATTGGATACATACATTGATGAAAGGTCGTGCTTTTAGGTTCTTTTGCAATTCTGATCACGGATCTTCCAAGGCACACCGAGTGTTGCTGTGGTGAAGGCAGGTAGTCAAATGGTAGTATCGACCATGTAAACGCCCAGCCTGTCTCTAGCGCAGCGAGCGTCTTCCGCCTGTAGGTACGTACTCTGGACTTGGCACACCTACCCACCGAGGCACGACCATGGAGTACAACAAGAGAGTGAGAAAAGGACATCTGAACCAAACGCTGGGTACATCTATGACCGCTTCATTACCATGGCTCATCAGTTGCACAGACACGACGAACTCCCAAGACTGAGGTCGCTGACCAGCACAGACACAACCTTGCCTCCGAATGTACCCATTCCTCAGATGATGGAGCTTGCGACAACTAGATGTCTCTTCTTTATCCGACCAGGCTATCGCATTCTGTTATCCGTGGACCGGTGCACCTGGTGAAACAGTCACAGACAATTGGAAATCTATACCTGGAGCACGGGGCTGCACGCCACAGGCCCGTCTGTAGCTTTCGCGATGCGATGGGAGAGCTGCGCAAGCTCGGCGTAATGAGCGTATTCGGACTGTCGACTCAGGACACAGCTTAACAGAGGGAAGCTTAGGGGCGGTTGCACCTTCCCGATGAACTACTATCGGATGAGAAACTCGAGTCTGCGACGGCGCTCAAATTGCCGACCTTTGGCTGGCGATACCAGACGCTGATCAAGAGATGCGCACTCGCTATCAAGGACGGGACGATTATAAACGTCTGGTACCCTGCCTTTCCGCCCGATGCGAGCGCGAAACAGATAGTAGAGTGGCTTGAAGACAGAAAATAGTATCTGCAGGTACCGTTTTGGTCCCCTGAAACAGCATGGGTGCCACATTTGGAGGTGCGGCCGTCTATGCCCTGACTCAAGATCTGCGGGCGCTGCAGCGGCTGCCGTGTCCGGCTATGTTGGTAGCCAAGGGTGACAACGGAGAATTGCGACGTTGGGCCACGAGATGAATTGAACGTCTGTCGATTACACGCTTCGGATGTTTGCGAAGGCCAATCTTTATTATCATCGTCCAGTGCTTACTACTACTAAATGTCAAAGGAGAAAGCAATATTTTGGGAGAAGGTTTGACGAGTGCGACGTTGGTTCATACACTAACGATCGTCAAACCACCAACCGAACGTGGATCCATCACCGTGCACGCATCGTCAATAAACCTTAGCCTCTTTTGCCGGACCCTACAAGATATGGGCTAACCCGCGCCGCCCTGCATAGCGATGTTGCGTCGCAAAGACCTCCGTCGACTGAGGATCTTCGTCCCTTCGTGCACAGCGATCTTATCCAAGCCTACATTCGTTCATGGCTTTGCTTTTCCAACGTCATTGAGTTCTACATAAGGACGCTTTCGTGGCGACGATATCGACGGACCATTGGCGTGGCGCTCCAATCATTACCCAGTATATACTGCTTCCATTCATTTCTTAATTATAATGTCTACCACTATCGTTACCGGTCGACGACGACAACCGACTACCACATCCACTCTAACCACACTATCCACTTCATCGAGAAGAAGACCTGCTACATCTAGCACAAGGCCGAGATCGACTGTTACCTCCGCCCCTTTACGAATAGCCTCCTCGTCGCCAACGGCGGCATCGCCAAGCAACCTCGCATCAGACTTCACCTTCATCCAACTTGAATCGAATACTGCGACTGCTATCTCGACTAGTCTCCTCACTCAGCCCAGTGTCGTCGACACCACCCCCGGAGCCAGCGCTACATGTTCAACGAATAGCGATTGCGCCAAAGACCGGATCTGCTCGAATGCAAAGTGTGTCCCCACGAACGATGCTGCTCCTTTCGGTGGATCTGGATCGAATCCAACCTCGCATTTAACCACCGGGTCCGCTATTGGCATCGGTGTTGGACTTGTGGCTGTCCTCACGCTGATGGTTGGACTTGGCTTCTGGTTTTGGCAATACAGAGGACGGAGACCACGCAACGACTCAATAGAAGCCCCTGTACATATCCGCAAAAGATCTGCATCGACTGCGACCGATCAAAAGACTCTGGTAGCTTCAATGCCAAACAGCCCGCAGAATGTAGCTTTCAGCCAGCAAAACACCATGGGTCCTGGACTATTTGCTAGGGCCGTGGCGCTCCAAGAAATCAAGGATATCGATAACACAAGACAGTTGTCGATGGATAATTCACGTGGGCGAAAGTCTACAGAGAAGGCGTTACCGCTCCCTCCACCAAATCCGCTCGCTGAACATCCCCTTCCGCCGCCCCCGACCCAATCCACGCGATACACCGTCAATGTCAACATCAACAAGAGCATGATATTTGACGACGACATGAGACATGCTGTAAGTTCGCTGCGAGGAAACGATACTCCACGCACTGTCGAAACTCCCCGTGAACGCGCTCCACGATACAAGTTCGAAGAGTATGTGCCACCCGTCGTCAACGCACCTCCACCTATATTTGTTGCCCGAGCACCGCCGTCGAACAAGCGGGACTCAGAATACGAGCTCAGCCAGCTTCCCAACAAGAGGGCTTCGAATGACACTGCCTCGCTGCCGGATGATAGTTCAGTGGGCGGCTCAGAACCATCAAGTCCCATTGTCGAGACGCTCTCCAAGTTGGAAAGCAAAGCGCCTCAGCTGCCCTTACCAGACCTTCCACCTCCCAGTCCAAGTTTCAGTTTCCGCTCGTACGACTGGTATCAGGACATCATCGGCGACCCACAGCATGGCGAGCATTCCCCAACACTTCCATCGCGGAACCCTGCGCGAACACCAACACAAGCCACATTTCCTAAACCGTTATCTATTTCTCCTAAGAAGAAGCCCACCAGCGTGGACTACAGTTTATACCCACAACCCCTTTCGCCTGCTGCACCTCCTGCTGCATCAGGTCTGCATTTACACCCAAGCTCTGCAGCAGCAATGCCTAGCCCCACGAGCCCAAACTTTCGTTTATCACCCACTGTTTATACCCCGCCATCAAGGCAACCACCTGTACAACAACCAATACCCTCGCGACGCTCAGTCCGGGCTTCTGGACTGAGCACCATGACTCGCAATACGCATGACTCCAGAAGCTGGCTGCCGGAAGATGGGCTTTACCTTGCCGAGGAGGGCGAATTTACTGCTTACGAGACTTACCGTCGGCCAAGCGAGGATAGCAGACCGACAAGCTATTCGCCGTTAACTTGAGTTACTAGATCTCGTCAGTGCTCAAAGGTCAAGCGGAGCGCCTTGGCCAACTTTGGTATGCCATTTCCGCTAAGTCACGACGCCGCGAAAATACTTAGACGTCTCTTTCGGTGTACACCCCCCACATCCTGGACGCGTCTAACGCGCGCGCGAACCCACCCAAGGTCGTTCCCGACTATCGACCAACAAGCGCAAAGCAGACTACTGCGGCGCGGGAACGACGCGGGTCGCGAGGGGCACGGAGCAACGAGCCTCAAACTCCATTCGGGCTCGCACTAAGGCTGTACCGACAGAAAAATCTCGTTGCAAGCGTGCAGCAATAGCCGCTTGCATACCTGTAATCATAATACCCATATAACCAATACACAATGAACATATCACACCATCATCTTCTTCTTACTCGCTCTTTGATGTGACATTTTCGACGTGCTACGTGACAAGCTCTTCAAGCTTTGTGGGCTAGGGACGCGGAGAGAAGAAGACTGCGGTGGCCCGTTGTGGGGAAGCTTGCACGATACCCCACAATGTTGACGTTGGACTACAGGACGTTGAGCTGCCATTACATTCCGTCGCACAGTCGCAGGTACGTTATCCAGCCGAGAAACTTTCCGTGCGTGCCAGCTTCTTCTGGAAGCCCAATGCATGAAGTAGTTCATGGTGTACCATGTGCGTATCCATGGTCGCTCCCATGCGCCTTCTCAAGAGTTTTGACGTTTCCCGAACATGCAAACCACGCCCTCTGCAATGACAGCTCGTCGCTTCATTCAATTCTACATCCTTCATCAACATATTCGCAGTTCTACCATCTCGTCTTTTCCATGTACCCTGTCGCAGACATTGCGGTCTTTGCCCTCTGCTGCATCGCGCAGCGCTTGCTAGCAAGCCTAGTAAGTTGCTTTTATGATCCACCCCGGGCCGGCTACAAGCTTCACGCCCGGAGGCCTCTAAAGCTCAGAGCACTCGCGTCCTCTACTTCGCGATTCCCAGACTCGTGTCGCTCCAACGAGCGAGCCACCCTCCGATCGTTCCCATTTGCTCAATGTCGGCACGGCACCCCCAGTTCGTCCCCCGCACGCCTCTCGCTTATGCACGCTGCACGCGCTTGCGTTGAGCTTCCTTGCTCAAGCTGGAGCTCATGCTGTCCAGCGTCATTCACGGTCACCTCAGTGCGGGGATTTGCTGCACGCCCGACTGATCAATAGTCATAATGGTTCCGAGGGACTCTGATAATACGCGCAACGGTGGCTATAAAGAGACAGCATGGCCGCCATGGACGTCTGAGGATCTTCAGGCAGCGCTCGACTGGTTCAGCATAACCATCATGACGCGCTCAAGCTTACTCCAAGCTTCCACAGTCTTATCGTCTTTGCTCACGTTAACATCTGGTCAGACTTCGAGCAGTTCTTCGGAAGGCGGCTGGAGTACGACACTGGCCGGCACTCCCACGTCTTTCAACCCAGTCTTTACTATCCCCCCGACGGCAGACCAGGGCGTCACGCAGCTTCCAAATATCTATGACCCCCAAGCCGTGGATGCACAAGACGTTTGCCCCGGTTACAAGGCATCCGAGCTCGAAGAAAACGACAACGGGTTGAGCGCCACCTTGACTCTGGCTGGAAAGCCTTGCAATATCTACGGAATTGATGTTGAGGAATTGGACCTCAAGGTCGAATATCAAGCCAAGGGCAGGTTGGCGGTCAACATAACGCCAAAGCACCTTGATGCGAGCAACCAGTCGCACTGGGTTGTACCGGAAGATCTCATCCCACGCCCCCGGGCCGAGGACTCGGCCGAGCATACCGACCTGAAATTCAACTGTAAGTAAATGCATTTGCTGTTTTTTGTTTCCAGCCTGCGACTACAGTACAGCGTAATGTTGCAAGCATATGGGCTGACGCGTACCTAGGGGGCAATGAGCCCTCTTTTTGGTTCAACATCGAACGCCGTTCCACGGGTGATGTAATCTTCACCACCGATGGCACGCATCTAATCTATGAGAACCAATTCGTCGAAGTCGTCAACAGCCTACCTGAGGATTATAACCTCTATGGACTGGGCGAACGTATCCACGGTCTCCGGCTCAACAACAATTTCACCGCCACCATTTACGCTGCCGACGTAGGCGACCCAATTGACCGTAATCTTTACGGGAGTCACCCCTTCTACTTGGAGACTCGCTACTTCAATAAGGGGAGCAATGCTAGCAATACCCCATTGAAGCAATCCGAACTCCATCAGGACAGCTTTGACTACGATGGCAAACCGAAAGGCTCGCCCTACGAGTCGCGCTCGCATGGCGTCTACTACCGCAACACTCACGGTATGGATGTAGTACTAAAGCCTGACCACTTGTCATGGAGGACTTTGGGTGGTGCCATCGACCTCTTTTTCTATGATGGACCCTCGCAGCCAGAAGTGACGAAGGAGTACCAGAAGTCGGCTGTGGGGCTGCCTGCTATGCAACAATACTGGACATTTGGTTACCACCAATGTCGCTGGGGTTACCGCAACTGGACCGAAACTCGCGAGATTGTCGAAACTCTAAGGGCTTTCAACATCCCCATGGAGACCATTTGGCTTGACATTGACTACATGGACCAATACCGTGACTTCACGCTCGACCCGGTCACATTCCCTGCTTCGGGCGTGGCTGAATTCTTTGGATGGCTACACGGCAACAATCAGCACTTTGTACCCATTGTAGATGCCGCAATCTACATTCCGAACCCACAGAATGCTAGCGACGCATACGACACATACACTCGCGGCAACGAATCTGGTGTTTTCATGACAAACCCAGACGGAAGCCAATACATCGGTGCGGTTTGGCCTGGATACACTGTCTTTCCCGATTGGTTATCCTCGAATGGTGTATCGTGGTGGGTGAAGGAGATGGTCGAGTGGCACAAAGAAGTGCCGTTCAGCGGTTTCTGGGTTGACATGACCGAAGTCTCGTCCTTCTGCGTCGGATCCTGTGGAACTGGCAATGTTACCATGAACCCGGTTCACCCACCCTTTTCGCTCCCTGGCGAAGTAGGCAACATCATCTACGATTACCCAGAAGGCTTCAACATCACCAACGGTACCGAGGCGGCATCTGCTTCAGCGGCCTCTTCCAGCCAGGCCGGTATTCCAGCTACGTCGACCGAGACCATGGAGGAGACATCTACCACCACTAGTTACTTCCGCTCAACCCCCACACCCGGTGAGCGAAACGTCGACTATCCTCCGTACATCATCAACCACGTACAAGCTGGAGCCGATCTTGCCGTTCACGCCGTCAGCCCCAATGCAACTCATCAAAATGGTGTCCAGGAGTATGATGTTCACAACCTTTTCGGTCATCAGATCATCAATGCCACATACCAGGGTCTTCTTTCTGTCTTCCCCGGCAAGCGTCCCTTCATCATTGGACGCTCTACCTTTGCCGGTAGCGGCAAGTGGGCTGGACACTGGGGTGGCGACAATGCCTCCAAATGGGCATACATGTTCTTCTCCATCCCCCAGGCCTTGTCATTCTCCCTGTTTGGTATCCCAATGTTCGGGGTCGACACTTGCGGGTTCAATGGAAACACGGACATGGAGCTGTGTGCCCGCTGGATGCAGCTTTCGGCGTTCTTCCCTTTCTACCGCAACCACAACACACTTTCCGCTAATTCACAAGAGCCTTACCGCTGGGATGCTGTGGCATCCGCGTCCAGGACTGCGATGCACATTCGCTACTCCCTGCTTCCGTACATGTACACCCTCTTCAACGACGCCCACACCACCGGATCTACAGTGATGCGAGCGTTGGCATGGGAGTTCCCCAACGAGCCCCAGCTTGCTGGTGTAGACACACAATTCATGCTTGGACCCAACATCTTGGTCACACCAGTCTTGGAGCCCCAGGTCGACACTGTCAACGGTGTCTTCCCAGGAATCGTCGATGGAGAGACATGGTTCGATTGGTACTCCGGCGAGCGTGTGCAGGCCGAGGCTGGCGTCAACACGACTATTCCCGCGCCTTTGGGCCACATCCCCGTCTACATCCGTGGTGGATCGGTTCTGCCTACCCAAGAGCCTGGCTATACGACTACCGAGTCTCGTCAAAATCCCTGGGGTCTTATCGTCGCACTTTCGAGCGAAGGCACTGCATCTGGTAGCCTGTACGTTGATGACGGTGAGTCCATCGAGCCAGAATCGTGCTTGGATGTAACTTTCGCCGCCATGAGTGGACAATTGAAGGTTGATGTTGAGGGTGAGTTCAAGGACACGAATGCGCTTGCCAACGTCACTATCTTGGGAGCGCCAGCTGTAGGACAGGTCAAACTCAATGGCGAGACGATTGACGTGGCCAAGGTCGACTACAACATAACTAGCAGCGTCCTCAAGCTAACGGGCTTGAATGACATGACAAGCGCGGGAGCTTGGCAGGGCAGCTGGACCCTGAGCTGGGAGTAGGCGACAAAGATTGGCCCCCGATTTTGGGTAGACCAAGGTTCTGGTACAGTTGCATACCTAGGCTCGATTAGCGAGTCAAACCTAAGGATATAACTCATGTTTGATCTTTCGGCTTGCTCTCTGATATTCGTGCCTTGCAAAAGTTTCCTCGCACTGCCCTTGTCCTACGCGTCTTCCAAGTTTTTGAAACGCAGAGACGCGACGAATGACGTCAGAGCGGGCGTTGCACCCAAGGCCATGCCACCACCACCACCACTCTGTTCGCGTCCTGCAGCATGGCGTTCCCACACCATCGAATAAATTCTGGTTCTAACACCTATCCTACTTGTTCCTCTTTCTATTCTACGAACCCATCTTGAAGCCATGCCCCCCCGCAAACTAAGCCAACAACAAGCCCCCTCCTCAGTCCCCTCCGAAGACGAGCTCAAAACCATCGCCGCCAAATCCGACAGCCCAGAGGACAAACTCAAAGAAGCCGCCGCGTCGGCGGAATCCGCCCTCGCATCCGCCAAGACCGCCTCGTCACTTCGGTCCGCCGCCGAAACGATAAAAGACCCCACCAAGCGCGAAAAGTACCTACAGGATGCGTACAACAAGGAGATTGAAGCCCACGGCAATAGCAAGAAGGCGAGGGTGCTTAGTTCAGGCGCGTTTCAGGGGAGTGTGGGCGGTGGAGGTATAGGTATGGCTGTGGGTGCGGGGCTGGGGACAGTGGTGGGGACGCTGGTTGGTACTGTGGCGACGATTCCGACGACGGCTGTGGGGACGTTGGTTGGGGCTGGGGTTGGGGGTGTGCATGGGCCTTGGGTTAAGTTGGGTGGGGGGAAGAAGGGGGGCGGAGAGGAGAAGGATGGAGAGGATGGGAAGGAGAGGGGTACGGGTGACAAGGAGGCAGAGGGGAATGTGCAAGAGGAAGAGGTGGCAGGGGAGATGCAAGAACAAGTCGGCGATGAAGAAGAAGGTATACCGGATCCAGAGGCCCTTAGACGCGCG
Organism: Stemphylium vesicarium; assembly: GCA_004380135.1. Taxonomy (NCBI): domain Eukaryota; kingdom Fungi; phylum Ascomycota; class Dothideomycetes; order Pleosporales; family Pleosporaceae; genus Stemphylium; species Stemphylium vesicarium. The sequence goes on from QXCR01000175.1 coordinate 25,427, forward strand.
GCGGATGAGTTTGCGCAGCAACGGAGGGCGGAGGGTGAAAAGTGCGAGAGCGAAAGCGAGAGGAAAGTCGTAAATGGAAAGAGGAAGCCAAGAAAGCTAGAGGTTCGGAGCGAAAAAACTGTCTAGGAGCGATTAGTTGCACTCATTGTAAACGCCAAAAAGCCGCACACGGTGTCTTACTGCCGATCACAATTAAGACATGTATTCAGGACGAGGGGAGCTGTTGTCACAGTAAGCACATGGCGAAGGAACAAGCGGACAGAAATCGAATACAATGGCTATAAAATATACGGAAGACATTCATCTAAGGACTGGCAATTACTCCGCCCATGCACATAATGAATCTTACAACAGGTCGAAAAAGCACGCTTCGCTCTCTTGGCACCATCTTCCTCAGCTGACTACTCTTACTTGGCAACATGTAAGCACTTCGCGCTTCTTCCCTAGGCGGGCCGACACTAGTTCACTTGCGTAACCCCTGCGAGACCGAGTTTGGCAAATTCGATCCCTTTGTCCATAATTGCATTACACCGGCCGTAGGTTTACTAAACAGTCCACATCGCCTACCCTACATTGAGTATACCGAGGTATCTGCATCGGCTGGGAGTTTACATAATCGTGACCGTCCACCAGATTATACCGCTAGTTAGCCCGCCAAGTGCATCAGCAGCTGGATATGGACATTAAGAGTGTAAGTGTAAGCCAAGGAAGAAGGACGGAGAATTGATTGGTCTGGCTACGCGATGATGCCTTCTCCTCCCCCTCCCCCACCACATGTCGGCCTCACCCCTTCTGAGATTCAGCATTAACGTCGTTGTATCCGAGCTATGCAGTCACGGTCGATGCCTACCGGCTGACGCTGAAATCCTTGCAATCCTCGAAACTACTGCGGATGGAATTGAAGAGCAAGCGCGCGGTTCCTACGGTCACACGATCAAACCCTCAAGATGAAGTACTTGCGACAACATCAGCGCTACTAATACGGTTCCCCATTGTCTGTACCAAACTGAACGTGACAGGATGCTTCTAGGATTGAAGAATCAAGTAAGGAGTGCCTAAAGAGACAGGTGCAGAAGCTGGCGAGTGCAGCGCAGATTTCCTTCAACACCACATGGTATCCAACCGCCAAACAACCGGTAACCTACTGCCCCAAGACGGTCATTCAACTAGCCTACACCGAAATTGCGGCGGAGTGGCGATGACTCGAAGAACAAACACCACGAAGCCGAGAGCATAAGCTTACACTCCGCGCGGCCGCATCTCGACTGCACTGCCGAGCGAACGTCGAGAGGCATACTCTGATTGACATAAAGGACCCCGTGTTTCCTCTCCAGGTTCAACATCAACCACTTCACTCTTCCACTCCTTCAACCAAGTACCTCTCTCTCGCTCTCACCATCACCAACCATGAAGTTCTTCTTCACTTCCGTCTTCGCCGCGACCGCTCTCGCATGGCTCGCATCCGCGACCGCCATCCCCCTCGAAGGGCGAGCCCGCAAGAAGGCGCGGGCGACGTGAACACCTGGTTTAAAGACCGGTTCTGCGCCTCGGGCTTTGCGTCGTGCGGCAAAGCTGGAACAAACGGCGACCCCGGAAACCGATGCGCCATGGCATGCAACAACGGTTTTGGAGGAGCGCCTCTCGGCTGGTGCCAATGCTCGACTGGATGGTACCCGGATGAATGCATTACCCTGGGCAAATACGCAGGTCGCACCAAGTGCTAGGCTGGATAAGGTACGTATTGGGCATTTTCGAAGCTCTAGTGTTCTTCCAGAGTGCAGAGGTATGGATGCTGACTTTTTTGTGTTAATAGGGAGTTGTTAGTAGGCTCTCGAAACGAAAAGGTGAAATAACGACGGGGTTATTTTTATAGACGTGTCGGTTGTTTTCGAAGAGCAGGTTCTATTAATGTAGTATAGGGGGTGCTGATGGGTTGAAGTTATAGCGCTCTCGCATGCTTGGTTCTTCACTTGATGCTCGGTTTCAAAGGCACGGGTAGGAGCATTAATATTTGATATGATTTGTGGGGGAGTCGCGATGGGATAGATAATCTAGAAAATAAGACTCGTTCTTGCCAACTTCTCGTCTTTACTTGCGATGGCACGTCCTGTTTAATATTTCTTCCGAGTTTTGAGCGTGTTTCTCTTTAACGTATTCTTGTAGAGCGAAGCATTTGAAGCATGATATGGTTTTGGAAGGCTTATATTACTTACATGCCAAGCGTCGTCCCTTCCGGTTCTTGTCCTGGTTCAACGAGGAGGTTGAAGCTGGGCTGGTATGTGACATGGCGCCACATCGCATCTTTTGGCTGAAACACAGATCCGCCTCCACGCTCTCGGTCGCAAAGAAGGCGCGTACGTACAAGCGAGCTGAACCTGCGCTTACGAAATACTAACGATATTCTTTTCCTTTCGTTTAACGCCCCAAATTCTCAGCGCCTTTGACGACCCAATCGCCCATTGTCAGCGCCTTCGACCAGAGACTGCCGTCCAAGTCTTTTTGTTCGCTCGCGTCATTCAGAGTTGCTTTGAGAAACCTTGCGTTCTCTAGATCTTTCGTTCTACGTCGTGCCTAATCTTTTGATTTCTAGCTCTGTTCAAGGCATGGCGAAGAAAGAGTCCATCTGGTGTCCATCCGGTGGAAAGGTCTCGAACTACCGTACGTGCTTACTCGCCCTATCCTTACGACTAAGAATGCAACACGTTAGGTTATAGATATGCAAAAACCTTAGCGCTTCCTAGGCAAAACCTATCGCAACGCTGTCCCGAAGAGACGCAATGTTGACTTGTGAGAGAAAGCTATCGCAATACTATCCCAGAGAGATTAGGCGCATTCTGTCACCTTGTTGAAACTAGGCTGAATCCAGGATGAAGCTCCAACTGCAGTATCAAGCTACCTGCACGCTTGTATAATATCTGCTACTGTTGGGGACTGGGCTTTACACTGCTAGTAGCTTATTGCGCCAAAAACCACAGCTCTTTGTGCTCAGCCCCAACGTAAGGCATATCATTGCCAGGCCGCAATCTTACACGAGACTGCTGAACAACACTCTTTATTATATTTCCTCTTTCGCATTCCTCTCTTCTTCCAATCGCAGCATTCTACTGTTAGCCTACAGTATATCGATCTTACCTCTCAATGAACCATACGCAACGTGATACTGATGGCCGCCGGCAAAAACCTGCTGGCGGCTCCATCGGCATGCTTGTGCGAGGCGTTGCAGCTGGGATTGGTCTTGTATCCGAGAGTTACAATCACCACAAAGAAAGGAAAGCTTCCCAGAATCCATACGGAAAAGACGAAGAGAACACTGCGGCAGAAACACAAGAGGGGCGTGAATGGCAACATGATGCCTACCTATCGCGACAGACGGACGACGCCGCATGGCAACTGGACGGAGCGCAAGATCAAGTGTCACGACATAGACCCAGACCGGCTGCCGCCAACGACGCGGAAGTCCCTGACTCTGGCGGCTCATTTCTCGTCGCCCATGTTCGACGCCCTCCTTATCCCACGGGCCAGCTTGGTCTACCTGTCGTCATCACCCAGCGACGTCCTGAATCTCGTACCAAAGGTTTTGTGCGTGCCTACTCCCCCCTTCTCGACCAAGTAGGCATCGATCAGACGACCTTTCTTGACTTGCTCGACAACCTTAACAAATCAATTACGCCAAGCCCCTGGCTCCAAGCCATCAATCTGGCTGCTTTCGCAGGGCAAGATGTCCCGGAGCCATTCACCATCATGATTTCCATCGCTGTCCAGAAAGTATCGGATGCGGCTAGCGAGCTCCATAGCCGCTCAAAAACCAACCGCTTCCTCGATCAAGTCAGTGAAGATTTCTTTGCACCTCGCGGTCTAGTCGCCCTGATCATGACGTGGAAGCCCAATCAAGCAGATGCCATGTTGACCAGGGCCGAGTCTGACATGCATTCCTCGATTGCCCAAGCCTCGGATGCCAGCAAGTCGCGCTATCTGTTCGAGAGCTCGAGCGGTGCCACTTCGTTCGAATGGCCGCAAACGGCACCGCTCGTGTTTCCCGCTCTTGACGAATTTGGCGGTGAAAAGCAGGCTGCCATAAAGCGTAGTGGGAAACTCGTGGCTAGATACATGGATAAAAGAGCGCGGGCAAAATGGGCAGGCGAAAACCCCGATAGCGCCTTGGCCAATGCGACTGGTAAAGAGGAATTCTTATCGAGATATGCAGATCCAAACCACCCGGCTAGTAGTGGAGATGTCATTGCGTTGTTGACGGGAGGGTGAGTAGCGCTACCTTATGTGTTTGACGTTGATGCTGACTGACTACCGGTAGGGCTGTTCAATCTTCTCGTGGAGGTCGCGGTATTGAACTCGTTGGTATGAGAGGTGGTCTTCCGGACCGCGAAGGCACCAAGAAATTACTCCAGGATGTAAGTAGACATGGTTCTGACGGCATTTCCGCGTTCCCACCACATGATGCTGACGTGCTGACAGGATGTTCTTTACCTCATGATTGTGCGACGACCAACCGAAGATGAAACGGCAGCAGCAATGCAGCGCATGGCCTCTCTAGGACAAGGCGGTCGCTAGTAGCATCTGCTATGAGTGAGTACACGGCCAGAGAAACCCTAACTGATGACGCTACGATGTTGGCTCAGCTGCGCAATAGTGGGAAGGGCAATTTGCGGGCGAGGATTGTGACAAAAGGAGAGGGCGTTGCAGTCGCTGTGGAGTGAGCTCATGTGGAATGACAAAATGTGAGTCGATTTAGTCCCGGACTTTCTCCGGCCGCTACCACGTCGACTCACATCGACTCTTACAATGCCATTCTACATCACTTTGTCATTCCCTTTTGAATACGCATACTTAAGCCTTAAGATGCTAGGTCACTCACTGCAATAATCATTACATCGCATCCAATATAGTTAGAAATGGACGCCTTTCAATTTTCTGGCCTCTCGGACGGCCTCCTTCTGCGTACTCTTCCCATCCCGAAGCCTTCAGCCTCCGAAGCCCTTCTCCGCGTAGAAGCCGCCGGCTTATGTCAGTCCGATAATCATATTCTCCACGGTGGAGGTGCAGCCTGGATGCGGAAGCTTCCCACAACCCTTGGTCACGAAATTGCTGGTACCATCGCCGAACTCGGTAGCCCCTCTTCGAACTTCAATGTCGGGGACGGTGTTGCAGTAGCATGTATTGGGCACCCCATCGAGACGCGCGACTTGAACGAAGCTCCAGGAATAGGATGTGACGGCGGATACGCACAGTACGTTGTCGCGCCACTCAAGAATTTGGTCATGATTCCCGAGGGCGTGAGCTTTGCACAGGCCGCCGTCGCAACAGACTCAGTCGCTACAGCGTACCACGCCGTCCTCTCCGAAGGTGCCGTTGGCCCTTCAAGCATCGTGGGGATTGTCGGACTGGGTGGGCTCGGACTCAATGGTGTTGCAATCGCAGCGGCAACAGGAGCCAGCGTGTATGGTATCGACATCAACGAATCCAAATTCGAGCATGCAAAGACTGCCGGGGCTATTTCATGCGCGACTATTCTGTCGCGTTATTCGGATATGGCTTTCGATACTATTATCGATTTCGTAGGCGCGCAGGCAACGGTCGAAGCCGCAATGACTGCAGTGCGACCGGGAGGCACAGTAGTGCTAGTGGGACTCGCATCAAACAAGATTACATTCACAACGATGGAGCTAGTAGCGAAAGACATTGCCCTCAAAGGGTCGACAAGCGCGAGTATACAAGAGCTCAAGGAAGTTTTGCAATTAATTGCGAAGGGGGTTCTGAGACCACAGATAGAACAGATACCGTTTGCGGATATACCAAACGGGCTCAAGCGATTAGAGTTGAACGAGGTTCAAGGTCGATTATACGCTATGCCAAATACTAGAATGTAAGAAATACTGCGTTCGTGTACTTGACGAGCGTAGGGCGTACACACTATACAATACACGCTCTTGACAATCAACATCACTTCCATCCTTGACAACCTTTTACAACACCGCTTCTATCATCTTTGAAAGCTGTTTGAGCTTAATCACCAGCAAATAATCAGCATCACACACTAAACTAGCGAACGCTGAGTTTCAACACCTTGCGGTCCTTCTCGAAACTCATGCTCGTTGACTTTGCAATCTCGTTGAGCGTTGACTTGCGAATTGGATGCGCTTTGTCTACCACTTCGCTATCCATTTCGCAGAACAATAGCGCGAGTACAGAGCTCTTCCATAACCTCTCTGTTTCGGTGCCTCTGCTTTCAACGTGCACCAACACCAGGAAAATACCGGACATGCCAATCATAGCGGCGGGAAATGCGAGCCACGACCATCGGACGTGAACACACGTTGACGTGAACCACATTGTTCCTCTTGCTGGTCCCGCGTCTGGTACTCCAGAGTAGTTGTTCATGCCGTATGTCCTGATGACGCTGGTCATGGATCGGGTCATATTGCCGAAGACTTCATCGACAATGCCCATCGTGATATTCCCATCCTGATACAACTGACGCAGGTGTATACTACCGTTGAAGTATTTTATGGTGCTGCCGAGCCATTGATCGTTGAAGATCTGAGATAGGTATGCATGGAATCCGATCAAAGATTCCAGTTGGTATTGCCAGACGCAGTCTTGAGGGAGGTACCACACACGCGTGTCGTTCACGGCGCCGAACTCGACGATCTGGCCAGCTGTGGTGAAAATATTCCCTTGTGCGATCGGCTCATATCCAGGCGTCGGGTTCTCTCGGGGTTCGCACATAACCTGTGACCCATCCCGAATCGTGCTCGCTGTGCCGATTTTCAGTACGTTATTGAACCGCGGAATGTCCGGTGGTACAAGATGTGGCCCGAATGGGATGCTCCTGACCAGTTCCTCTGTCAAGACACCGTTCCAGATCCGCGCAGAGTATGTGTTGACGGCAGGATGCAGTGAACAGCTCACTGCCGTGTACTCTTCGAACGCTTCTTCCGTGAGATTTGGCCTGATAATCATCTTAACGGTAGGATTCATCCATTCGCGGCTTGGTACTCCAGTGAGCAGAACCCCAGGCCACGGTCGCATGGAGAATGAAAGAGGAAGGTCATTCTCGCCCAGGAGAAGTTCCAGGATATAGTTGCCCACTTCGGTCCCGTTCATAGCGGTGATAGGCCCAGCCTCCACATTCCACAAATCTTTCTTCCAGGTCTCATTTCCGCGAAGGGTGTGTGTTTGGACTTGCGACGTGACGTCTTCGCAGGAATGTGTTATCGCTAGTGTTGAGAAGGTTTCGCCTTTCAGCGATGGGAATGTGCAATTCCCAGTCGTGCACCCGTGAGACAGTCACTAGTCAAGTCCTCCACGGGTTGTATAATACCCACCTCTATAGCAGAAGCCATAGGAGGGAAGACATCAAACTGAAGGGGACCAAAGCGCCGGCCAAGAGCGCTAAGCACATTCGTTCTCTGCATGTGGACTGTCGCATTGTGATCGGCCAAGAGGCATTCGTCAAATCGAATTAGTTGTTGCATTCCGAAGCCGGTCAACGCAGCGACTATTGAAGCTAAAGCGCCCAGGGCTGCAATAATACTGCGCGTGCGATGTCAGCTATGCCAAAGACCAGATTCTCTTCTACTTACTACGGACGCTTGATCTTGAGGTGCAGAAGCAACACAATCGAGCCCCACGCGCTGCGACTAGCTGCATCGAATCGCTCCATGTCTTGGAGCTTGCGCGCGACCCGATACCACTGCCACTTGGATTGACTTATGCCTGGGTATGGTCAGCAACCCAAAGTATCGCAATGGGCGATGAATGAACCTTCTGCAAGGACTACGCCGACTCCAGCGCGTATCAGGATGGAAAAGAGAGAGATGATAGAATTGATGGTGATGAGCTGCGGCCACTGCGGCAAAAGCTTTCCTTGGTGCGCGACCAGAGTTGCGACGAGGCCCAAGAGCGAAAGCGATGCGAAGAGGAGGTTGAGGGTTTCTGAATTCCATCGTCTTCGTGCGACGCCCGCGAAAGCATGCCCACATCGTTTGCAACCTGTGGTGAAGTGTCCTGGTACTGCGAGAAAGAATGCAGCTACTGAGACGAAGAACGCCGCTAAGCGAGTCTTCTTAACTGCTGAGGATTCGGACACGTTCTTCGGCTTCGCTAACGGTGTGCTTACCCGTGGCGAGTGAGACGCAGTTTGGCTATCGTCGTCCAATACATTGGTGTCGCTCTCGTCGCGAGGAAGAAGTGGCCGCGATGGCGCTTCTGTTCGGTTCATGGTGAATACGAGCAACAAGTTGGATTCGGACGTGAGAAACACACACGTCGCAAAAAGAAAGGAATCCATACATTGCGGCTATGTTGTTGACCCACTGCAGGGAAAAGGCTTATGGTTACACGAACCTGCTATTTAAAGCGTGCATCGAAGAGAGAGGTTAGTACACCTCTTCTCGCGAAAGGAGAGTAGGTAACTACGCGCGCGATAGTTGAAATATATCTAGAATTAATAGTAACTTATAAGAAGTATCTGAACCGTCGCGTTCTGATCGGGCTCGTACGCTTTACCAAGCCATCCCGGAGCAGCAGCACAACGGGCCAGCGACATCTCGACCGGCATCTATCGTATGCGCCAGCACTGCAGCCTGCGACGAACCAGTATCACCCGACTCAACCTCTTATCGTGGCGGAGTGAAGTCATATGACATCTACCACACGATACATGTAATCTTGGAGGGTATTGAGGCCCAATTATCATGACCAAGCACAGAAACGGCGTCGAGAACAACACAAAAGGAACAGTCAAGCGACGAAGAATGTAGAAGCCAGCGCGATTTTGCTCCAAGCGTGAGCCAGAGGCCACATCCACTTCTCGTCTTTCCCGCCAGTGTCCACCACCACGCGCTTCTGCACGCATACAGCGATACAATCAGTCACTCCCCGTGAATCCTGGCACTCATCGGCTAGAAGGATAGCCTGCGTGCTTCTCTTGAGATGACTCGCGTCGGGCCTACATGTCGAGCCGGTGCCGTACCGCGACATCTTGTTGGCCCTCTGCCGGTCTAGCGCTGCCCGAAGTGCGCAACTGCAACACCTTACAACGATCACATTGACGATACGAACAGTGACGCATTCCCAGGGAGACAACGACGTTACAATGCGTGCAAGAGATGTCAGGCGAAGGGGTGTTTACACTGGCCGCCATCGGCGGGCAATCCGCTGGAAAGGCGGTCGGCCGCGCGGATAGGTCCACTGGCAACAGTTTGGGATAAGGCGCGTTTTCAGCGGAGTCGAGGGAGGCATCAATAGCGACGTCTACGCAGGGTGGTGGTCGGTCCGATAGGGGGCGCCTCCGTTCCGCAGTCGCAGCAGCAACAATCAACAATTTGTCGCCGCAGTTCCCAGCTATTCCGTTTCGGGAATCGAGCGAAAGCTGGGGATGCAGGCCAGGCTGCGCATTGTTGTGGGTGCCAGAGATATGTCGCTCGGACTGAACACGGTTGCTGGGATAGCGGAAAAGAATCTGCGGATGTCAATGGTAGATGGTGGACGACGCTGATGCGCGTATTTGGACCATGAAAATGGTGCGGGCATGCGACACAAAGATTTACAGCGGGCTACCGTCTTGACATAGTCATTGCACAGTCTGACCTACTGCACGCGAACAGGCAGTAGTAAGAATAGTATGCACACCAGTGTTGGGAGTCAATATACCTTTATCGTCTGCGCTAGGTTATGATCCCCAGGATTGCATCCAGACACCACCTACACCCATTCGTTCAGCGGCGCAGTAGCTTCACCACCGAGCTCTATCCGCTCACATGCCCCATACTCCCAGTATCCATCTTCCCAGATGGATACGCCTTCTCGAGCCCAAAAGTGACGAGTACGTTGCCAGACACCTTCGACAGGCTTATGCGCGCCAAGACTCAGTAGTCAACTCCGTCGCCGCAGTGTCCACACCACCCACAGTCATTATCGCAAAGTATCCAGTCCTGTTCGTCGTCCCAGACCGCGCGAGAATAGGCGTATGTCAGGGCGTCTCCATCTTTGTCGTCATCGTCGGAGTACTCGTCGCGACTATCGGAGTCGCTGGGCATAGCTTGCTTGATCGAAGTGGAGGGTGCCGCTCGTGTTGGGGACGCGGTTTGGTAAAATGGAACCTTGGAAACATGTTAGGGCTGAAAATAATACCTCTTACCACATCGCCACGCGATGATCAACCTATATTCTTCGGCTCTAACAACGCACCCACCACATGCCCAACTGTGGGCTTTGCCCGGGCCAGCATTCTCGCATGCCGGGACGACTTGTTATGCTGTTCATCCTCCTGCTTGCCTGCAAAGGACCTTTTACACACGCCGCAGCTGAATGTGGCAGCTTGACATGGCCAGGCGCGATGTTGGTCCATGGCTCTCTGGCTGCAGGACTTGTGCGTGCATCTAGGGCACGTATGAGCACGACAGAGAGATGCGTCGCGCGTGCCGGTGTGATTTTGCAACGCAGCTTTGGATGAGAACTGCTCGGGGCAGATTGGACATTTGTTCGCCATGGCAAATGGTGTGTTTGTGTGATGGAAGGCAGTCGAGAGAAAGGTGGGATACTTAAAGATAAAACCTACCTACCCACGTCTGCTACCGGCCCGCTATGAAGTGCATGTAAGATAAAGAGGCCATACCAGATGCCGTGGGGTTTTCGAGGCGGTTTTCAATCAGCTGCCTTGGCTATACTTACCAGACAGGATCACGGACGGCGGAAATCATGCCATACGCCTGGCACGTCTCCTTGTGCGAGCATGGGGCTGTGCAACACTTCTATTTTAACTCACCCGAAGCTGCGATTGGCTCTTGATAGAGTCTGAGGCCAACTCCCTCCCGGCCAACAGGTTGTGGCAGTGCAGCTGTCAGGCCGTGTCAGGCCAGATGACGATATATACTATCCTGCACCATGATCAGTAGTTCACTGATCATACGTACCTTTTTGGTTGCATGGCGTAGTGGTGCAGGGCTGCGTCCTGACAGCTACTCTAACTCTCTAGCCCTCTAAGTAATATAAAAGAGACTATTAGATACCTTAAAGCTTTACTTACTAAGTCTAAATACTTTAAGTTACTTTTAGAACTTACTAAGTACTTTATAATAATCTACTAGTAATAATTTTAATTTAAGTATTATAAAGTATAGTACTAGATAGCTTTTATGTAACACTCAGGCCAAAGGCCTGCAGTTGGGCGCATTCAGTCCCAACATGTTTGCTTCTTGCACTCGCGCCTTGGCGAAGATACCTGCTTTTAACCTGCGCTTCGCGCAAGGGAAGAGAGGCAAGAATTATTCTTCTTACTACCCCCTACCTAGTATAGTAATATAGAGCTATCCCCTACTATTCTATTATAGTATAAAGTAAATACTATTACCTATAATTACCTTTTATATAATAATTCTTCTTCCCTTAAGGCTAATAGTCTAGGGATAGCTCCCTCTATATAATTAGGCTACTTAGCTAAGGTAGCGAGCTAAAGCTCTAGTATCTTAACCCTACTATAAATACTACGCGAGAAACGCGAACTATAAGAGAAGAACGCACCTATAACGCTCGCGGAGCGCATTTAAGCCGTTAAAGAGTAACGTAATAAACTTCTAGCCCTCTAATAATTACGTGAGCTAGAAGAGGAAGTCGCGCAGCTAGAAGGGCGCGGACAAGGGCCACCCCTAGCTGAAGCTAACCTTTTGGCGCGGAATCTCGCGACCCGCACCCAGAGCGCAGCTAGCTAGCCCGGCTTTGCGCACGTGAGGCGCACTTTAAAACCAAAAGACCTAGTGGAATACAAAGGAAAAACGATTAAGAAATACCGTGAATTTATCCACTCCTACGAGATAGCCTTTTAGCTTCTACTATAAGAGTTCTATATAGACCGCGATAAAGTTATTTAGTTAATATAATATCTAGAAAGAGATTCTAAAGAGCTCTAGTACGCGCACTTTAAGCGCACCTTTAAAGCGCGAGAAGAGATTCTAACTTAGAAATACTTTAAGTAGTATCTACTAGACTTACTCTCTAATCCTATTAATTATAGCTTTAAAGTAGCTATAGCGTATAATTATATAATATAGCGAAAAGACTAGACTATCTAATCTTTTACTACCTACCTTAACGTGCTAGAAGACTAACTCATAGCCTATACTAAAGAGTAAAGAGTCTAATACTTATTTACTAAGCTAAGGCTAGAGCTATAGCGAGTAATTACTAATTACTACTAGATCTTAGTAATAAGAGAAGATCTTATTACCTTAGTATTAACTCTAGAAAGGAACCTACGTAGAATACTAGCCGCGTATAAGTAACTAAGCTAAAGCGCATATAAGAAGAAAAGGAAGAAGCTTACTCTACCACCTTTTTCTTATAGCGCACTAAAGAAAATAAAAGATAAGTATAATATTACTTATTTTAAGTGCTAAAAGAAAGGTTATTACGCTAATAAGTATTAAAGTAGTAATCTAAATTAGCTACTAGTTAATATTAACTATATAGAAAAAGCCTAAGCCTTACTATGAACCTAAGATTAATAAGGCGTATATCTATAGACATTTTACTAGGCATAAAGCGTATATATAGCGTAAGAGTGAACTTAGGTCTAAAAAAGGAACTTAGAGTTATTCTAGATCCCTAAGTAGATATTAGCTTAGTTAGCTAAAGAATAGCTATAGAAATAAGTATAACGCCTATTAAGAATATAGAGCTCCTAAGACTAGGATAGATTAGCGTATAACGTTAGAGTACCTACGCGGCGTATGCGTTTTAAGTGCGCCTATTAGATAATAATAGCATAGAACGCTGCACTAACGTTACGGCATATAAAGTAGATAAGGAAGGAATTCCTCTACTCTTAGAAAACCCTTTCTTATAGTAGGAAGATATTTTAATTAATTATAGCTACTAAAAATAGCGCTAGAGCCTTATAAAGGCGGATATCTAGTTAGTAACTACTAATAGCTTTCTAGAAGATACGGAGCACACTAGCTCTACTACCTACCTTCTAGGAACACTATAAGCCACTAGTATAAGTTTGGAATGCGAGGCGCGCGTGTACGATATTCACGCAGCGCAAGAACCGCGCATCCCTGACGCATTACTAGACTACGCCAACGTTTTTAATAACAAGAAAGCTGCGACTCTTCTAAGTTATAAGAGCTTAGATTATATAATCCCTATTTAGCTAGGCAAAGAGCCGCCTTATAGACTATTATATACCCTCTCTTCTCGTAAGCTATAGCTGCTCTAAGAATACATAGAGAAGGCCCTTCATAGAGAATAGATCTGCTATAGTATAAGCCCTGCTAGCGCACTAATTATCTTTATACTAAAGAAGGACAGCATACTTTATCTTTATATAAATTATCGCGGCTTAAACTTTATTACTATAAAAGATTATTACCCGCTACTACTTATTAGGGAGACGTTAGACCGCCTATTAGGCGCATAATACTACACAACTCTTAATCTTAAGGACACCTACTATTATATACGAATTAAATTAGGAGATAAGTAGAAAATAGCTTTTTAAATCTAATATAGGTATTTTAAGTACTTAGTTATACCTTTTAGGCTTACTAACGCTCTAGTAAGCTTTTAAGCCTATATTAATAGGGCCCTAAGTGGGCATTTAGATCATATATGTGTGGTATATCTAGATAATATACTTATATATACCCACGAAGACGATGTTGCGCTACACTAGCGCGCAGTACGCGCTATACTGCAATTACTGAGAGAAGCTGAGTTATTTGTAAACCTAAAGAAATGCACTTTTGCGGCTAGCGAGGTGCATTTTCTAGGGTTTATCGTTACAAGGCAAGGCGTACGCGCTAATCCTGCGCGCGTTAAGACTATTATATAATAGCTAACACCTACTAATACTAAAAAGCTATAGTTCTTTTTAGGCTTTACGAACTTCTATTAACACTTTATTAAGCGTTATACTATAGAAATAGCACCCCTTATAGATATCCTTAAGGGGAAATAAGCGTTCTATTAAAATAAGGCTATAGATGCTTCTTTTCTAAGGCTAAAGAACCACTTTATATATACGCCTATTATACGCTATTTTAATAAGACACTTCTAATCTGCATTAAGATAGATGCTTCCACGTTTACTATCTTAGGCATACTATTATAGTTATTTAAAGATAATAAGTAGCACTTAGTCACTTTTATTTTAAGGAAACTCTAGAATACGGAGTTAAATTATAAGGTGTACGACCTAGAACTACTAGCTATCGTGTATAGCTTTAAGTAGTGGCGGCACTACCTAGAGGGTGCACAGCACACTATTTAAGTTTTAACTAATTATAATAACCTACGCTTAATCCGCGTAGTATAGAAGCTTAACCTACGTTAAGTATGCTAGGCTCTATATCTAGGAGCTTTTAATTTTAAAGTAAAGTACTATCTAGAAAATACTAACTCTATAGATAGCCCCTCTAGAAGAGTAGATTATAAGTAGGAAAACCTATCTCTAACTTAGTTATTGCCTACTCTATAGAATAAACTTCTAGTAAAAGTAGAGTATAGTAGAGCGAGAGGATCCACACCTGGGCTTAGTCTAGTGGGCGCGTGTGAGATGCACGTAGCCAACGTTTGTAGAGCCGTGAAGGTCCCTACTGCTGGCGCCATGGGATGCATACCATGCGTGCCACGCTCACTAGCTAGGGTACTAGTTAGTAGCGAACCTGTGCTAGTAGAGTCGGAAGCTCTAATAGATGTTCTACTCTAGTTGCAGCAAAGGGACGCCTTTGCCTAGCAGCGGGTCGCGGACTCTAAGCGAGTAACACGCACTCGAAGTAGCAGAGATGCGCCGGTTTGGCGCATCGACGAAAAGGAAGTCCTAAGATACAATAGCAGGATTTATGTTCTAGAGGAACTAGCTATTAGGTAGAAGATTTTATCCTAGAATTATAACACGCGTATAGTAGGCTATTTTAGCGCACGTAGGACGCTTAAGCTTATTAGTAGGCTATATTATTAGCTATCGCTTAGCTATAATGTCTAGGAATACGTAAGGACGTGTGCTATATATTAAAGGAGTAAAGCTCTACGGCACGGCAAATATAGCAAGCTATTACTACTACCAATCCTAAAGAATATCTTTAAGGAAATTACTCTTAATTTTATTATAGAGTTACTACTAGTAAAGGATAGCTTAGATTATATCTTTAATATAGTACTTATAATAGTTAACTACTTCTTAAAAATAATAATCTATATACCTACTTTAAAGACTTAAGACGCGAAGTAATTCGCTAAATCCTATTTTAATTAAGTTATCTTATAGTATAGAATCTAAAAAGGTATTATATTAGACTATAGTTTAGTCTTTACCTTAGTATTTTAGATAGAAATCTACTACTAACTATAAGTAAAGCGTAGGCTTAGTATAGCCTTCTATCTATAAATAGATAGATAAACTAAGCGCTAGAACTAGACTATAGAATAATACCTTAGAATATTTACTTTAGATAAGTAAGATAACTAAGTTTTATTATTAGTAATAGCATAGTTTACTTATAATAATTTAATTTACGAATTAATAAAAGCAATACTATTTTACTTAGTATATAGTAAGCACCTCTTGCTCTCTACGCCTCCTAAGGACAGCAGGCAAGAGGGGGAGATGCTAGACGCAGTTGATAGAATTTAGCGCATGCACAACGCACGCGCATTGGCACGGGAACACCTATAGAGAGCATAAGAGTATTAAAGCTAATACTATAATAAGAAATATAAACTAGAAGTTTTTTATAAGAGAGATCTTATACTTCTTAGTATAAAATATATTAACTTAGCCTATTAATTTAGTAAAAAGCTTTTTAGTAAGTTTATTAGGCTATTTTAGGTATAAAGCGTAGTTAGAACGTAGGTATACTATCTACTCTTACTACCTAACTATCGCATTTATAATATATTCTATATATCCCTCCTAGAATAATAGAATTCTAGAGATAACTATAATAATAATACCTAACTACTAAAGGTTACTATAGAAAGTAAAGAAATCTAGAAAGTAGAAAAAATTCTTAGAAAATAAATTAGAAAGAGCTAACTATAATACTAGTTAAGATAGAAAAGATATAATAAATCTTAAGATACTTAGACTCTAGCTTCTAATTTTAAAGATATAGAGAAATTAGTCTAAGACTTTAAAAAGATATAAAGCTTATAGTAAAAGAAGTAATAGAAAAGATTATAAAAAACTTATTTATAGCGTACTTAAGGCGTATACCTACTATATAGGACTTAGGGTATCTACGCATATAGAAAAAGATAAAAAATAAACCCCTCTTAATTACTACTATCCTCGCCTTCGTTCTCGTCTACCTACTCCTCACTACCTAGAGGCGGGAGGGACTCATTATCGTCGTTATTATTATTATTATTATTATTATTATTATTATTATTATCTCCTATACTACTACCCTAGAGAAATATTAGTAAAAGAAAAATATTAAAAAATTAATAAGCGCGTACTATTCTAGTAGTATAAGCTACTAGCTACTCTAAAGTAGCTATAATTCTATACTACTTAACTAGAATTAGACTTAAGTACTAAGGTAAAGTTACTAGAACTTAAGTAGGAACCCTAAGAGAAGTCCTAGAATAGGCGGCGACGCGGCGGCGGTTCGCGAGCTCTAGATTGAATTAGTGCTAGTAACGCGCAAGCTTAACGCTAGCAGCAATCACACTAGCGTTAGTCTTAGGCTTTTTAGCGGCATTGACGGCGGCGTCGTACTAAGCGCGAAGCCGGTATAGGCGATTAAGGCGGCCGTTTATCTTAGTGGGCACCTATTTAGATTAGCTAAGGCGCAGTACTTATAGAATATCTTAATCACTTACCAAAGTGTAGCTACCCTGATTGCTAGTAGAGCAATGCTCGCAGCGGCGATACTCCGACTTCTAACACATCTTGTTGTGCCTAACGACACTCTAAGCGCAGCGCGTGTAAGTCGCAACTAAGGCGACCTAGTTAGCGCGCTTTTCGAGGTCGCTGAATATAAATAGGCGAGCACCACGCAAGTAGGATTTCTTAATGTATTTAGGGTTTAGATAATAAACTATAATAAAGAGTACGGCGTGCGCTAAGAGTGCGTTAAAGGAGTATAATAGTGTTATTATAGCAGTGTTGAATAAGAGAGTGAGAATAAAAAGTTTCTATTACAATAACATAATAAACGGTTACTACGATAAAATTAGTAAATAACTATCCGCACTTACTATAATAATAAAGCAGGCGACCTAAAGAAGTAAAGTAAAATAATATTTAGCACTTATTATAATAACGTAAATAGCGTTCGTCACCTCTCAAATCCGCATTCACTACAACATTATCCCAAACAAACCGGGGACGCGCGCAATAGTGGTTGCAGCGGCAGCGCACCGCTGCGGCGCACGTGCGACGCGCGATAGACGGACAGTATCTGGACACTCTTTTCCTATTTCTCCCCTTAAGGGTTTTTAGGTTTTTATTAAGGCTAGAACTATTAAGAACGCTAGTTTAGAGAAGGAGACTCTATAATACTTAGGCTAAAGGCCTATAGTTAGGCGCATTTAGTCCTAATATATTTACTTCTTATACTCGCGCCTTAGCGAAGATACTTACTTTTAACTTACGCTTCGCGCAAAAGAAGAGAGGTAAGAATTATTCTTCTTACTACCCCCCACCTAGTGTAGTAATATAGAGCCATCCCCCACTATTCTATTGCAGTGTGAAGCAAATACTATTGCCTATAACTGCCCCTTACATTTTAGCCGCTTATATCTATATTATTAGTCCCTTACTTATTTACTACCTCTACACCTTCTCCTCTAGCTTTAACGCTAACGCTTTAGGCCTACTAGCCCTAAAATAAGAGCTCTACTTTATTACTTAATATATCTATAGCCCTATAGCCTAGAACCTAGATAGAGTCTTTTTAACTAGTAGAAATTACCCCACTAGACTATATATACTACTAAGACCTAAAAAATAGGAGCGCCTAAGTACTATAACGTACCTCACGGGTTGACGGACCACACGGGTTGGCGGGACACCTTATTTTACTAGAGAAAATCAATAATCTAAGACTTAATAACTCTAGATATGCTAATTAGATCTCTTTAAAACTTTTTAATAAAGTTTCTATATATAGAAAGATTACTTTAGTAGAGTTTTAGGCCGCTAAGCCTAAAAAAAAGAAGTTTTACTTTTTTACTAAGGAATTTTAGCGTATTATTTTAAAAACTAAATAGCTCTAGCCTTATTAGACTAGAGCTCTCTAAATTCTAACGTTATAACTTTTATATATATAGAAATATTATATTAAATTTTTAGAAATTTTCAATTAGTAAATTTAGAGTTATTAAGTCTTAGATTATTAATTTTCCCTAGTAGAATAAGGTGTCCCGCCAACCCGTGTGGTCCGTCAACCCGTGAGGTACGTTATAGGTATATTCTTCTTTTATAATTTGCGTTCTTTATATAGTATTTATAATAAGATTAAGATACTAAAGCTTTAGCTTACTACTTTAGCTAAATAGCTTAATTATATAAAAAGAGCTAACGTACCTCACGGGTTGGCGGGCCACACGGGTTGGCGGGACACTTTTGCCAAGCCCCCACCAAACTCTACCCTATTCTGGCGCAAAATAGCCCACTTTGGCCCTACATAGTATAACTTGATATGAGATATTATTTAGAATCTACTTCTACTGCTTGCTTACACGTACGCGCGTTATGCCCAGTCTGATGACACCGTCCACACCGCCTTTGAGTTGGCTCACCTCCTTCAGCGCGCACCCGCTTCTTTGGCTTCTTCCCATCACTACGCGCTCCAAACTCCTCTAGAGCAGTTAGACGAGCCCTATCCTTAACTATTAAGGCCCCCTTTGCCTAAACCCGCTTCCTTTTATGCGATCTACGCCGCGTAGTAGCCTTATTTGCTATTTAAAGCTCTATAATCTCCTTTTACGCTAACACTAGCTTATACGCGATAATCGCTACCCCCTTTAAGACTTTCTTAAAGGCCTCTACTATAGATATTAGTAAGCTATCTAGATACCTCTAAATTCTTGCCTTTACGAGCGTTAATTATAACTCTAATTTAAGAGTATTACTAGGGGTTTACAACTACTAGGGCTTATTATTAATAGGTAGTAGTAGTAATAGAGTACGTAGCTAGACGTTAAGAGCTACTATAACTTATTCTAGGTTAAATAGGACTAATTTAGCGCCTTAAAACTCTTCTTTGTAATGGGCGGGCGACAGCCCAGCGTACGACTACACAGTACGCCCATTTAGCCAAAAGGCTGGCACAAGACAACAAAGCATAGGCGTTGTCTTGGTGTAGTCGGTACTTATCATCGTCATCTGAGGTCTCTTGACTCTCAGGCCTTAGCGTAGCCCCACTTAGGCGTAGCGCATTCTCTTTTTAGGGCGTAGCCCATCACATTCTTAGATATTACTAGAAGTAATTATAGCATTATAGGCGCGTATAAAGTATAGTAGAAACTCTAGTTTTATAATGTAAGTAATCTAGTTGCGTATAAGATTTTCGGCTTGGCGCCCGTACGCCGTCTTTAAAGGCGAGAAACAACCTACATTAAGAGGCTGCAGGAGGTGCGATAAGTGTGGAGGCATGCAGATAGTGATAATCTTATTCTCCTTATAGTACTGCTAGAATTCGAGCGAGTCGTGGCTCTTATAGCCGTCAATTGTGAGTAGTTAGTAGCTACTAACTACCCTCTTCTTTATATGCTTATTAAAGTGCTTTAACTATTATAGACTAAGCTTGTTTATTATCTAGCTATTCTTAGAGACTATAATAACCTAGTCCTAAGGTAGAGCCTTCTTTTTATACTAGATAAAGAGGTGCTAGTAGCCCTTAAAGATAATAAAGAGTAGAATAGCCTACTCTATTATATTAATACTCTAGATAACTATTATCTACTCTCTATTACTTTACTATACTAATTTTAGCCGTCCTTATCGCTCTAAAGCTATAATAACTACTCTAGTTAATATCTAGCCTATTATAAAGCCTACCTTATTAAAGTTATACGTGTCTTTATCTAAAATGCCGTACTTAGCTTTAATATTAGCTACTAGGCCGAACTAGCCTTATATAATCTTAGGATCCTCGCAGAGGGCTCTTTTATAATCGTACTTGCGATTAAACTTCGTTGTGAGCTCAGGGCGGCGCTTGACGAACGTACTAGGCCAGTTTAAGCCGATATGACCCATATTGCGCTCCGCGCGCAAGGAATTGGCCATATCAGCCACAGCTGCGAGCCTAGGGGGAAATCCACGAGTAACAAGGTCGAGTATATGCTCAACGAGCACATCCTCCTTAGTCTTCTCTAGATTCCTAGATTTAGGCTAGCAATCTACTTATAAAAGTCGTCTAGCGCGTTAATAGCTTAGTATTATTTAAGAGACGTTATAGATAGCTATAGCGCGTTATAAGAAGAGTGTCGCGTCTACTTTAAGAGCTTAAAGGGTAGTCTATATCTAACGTTTGTTAGAAGGTTCTATCTAGTATTATTAGTAAGGCATCGCGTGCATAGGTAGAATTTGGTGGGGGCTTGGCAAAAGTGTCCCGCCAACCTGTGTGGCCCGCCAACCCGTGAGGTACGTTATCTTTAGACTATTAGCTTTAAGAGAAAAAGAATTATTATATAAAGAGTAGTTATAGGTAATAGTATTTACTTTATACTATAATAAAATAGTAGGAGATAACTCTATATTACTATACTAAGGGGGTAGTAGTAAGAAGAATAATTCTTATCTCTCTTCCCTTGCGCGAAGCGCAGGTTAAAAGCAGGTATCTTCGCCAAGGCGCGAGTGCAAGAAGCAAACATGTTGGGACTGAATGCGCCCAACTGCAGGCCTTCGGCCTGAGTGTTACAGCTGGCATTCGGAGTTGTCTCGGCAAAGGGCTGGCGTATACCGAGATGACACTGACCATCGGCCATCTCCTTTGGCTTGGCGATTTCAAGTTGGTTGCTGACGCTGAATTGGCCGCAGTGGGCCGTGGGAGTAGAAACCTTGGGGTGGAGGGGAGACATCGGGAGGGCGAGTATCAGTTGTACGATCATATTGCTGGGCAGAAGAATGGGCCCTAGTTACAATTTACGAAGAGGGCCGAAGTACAATAGTATGGTTAGCGTGATTTTCTACTTGCATTTTACATCTTATGACTGGTTATCTGTACATAGACTCTTTTCCTTGCTAGCATGTCATTGATTGTTATTTTTACGTTCGTGGCAGTGGCGCTGGTGGATAGATATATTCCAACCTCATTACTATTCATTACAAAGTCCTTGCAGCTTCAGGAATTTTGATCAACTAATGCTACAACCCGCCATGGTCTCAGCCAATTCGAAAGCATGCAAGCACTGTAGAGACTTCAAAAAACTGAGAAGTGGAGGTCTGAGTGAACTGAAATGATGATCGACGACGGGACTTGATATTCAAAGTAGGAAAGGGACTGTACACACTATGATACGAGCTTAAAAATGTCAGCGTGGTTAGAAAACATATAGTCATAATATAAATAAAAAACTACGATAGGTAGAGTTTGTTCATCTAGCCTACACGCTAAATGCAAGTAATAACGTCTATCTAGCCCAATGCACCTATAGAAATAGGGTTGTGAAATGGAATTGGGGACTAGCCTACTGTAAGCAAAATTGTTCAAAAAGACACATAACAATTTATTCAAAGCTAGTTAAAGGGTGATTTGTCTGCGCGTTGATGCTTCTCTGTCGCCGAATCTTTCGATTAAGTTTCTTTTAAGCTTTTTTGGCTGATACATAGAAGAATTGTAATGTTCTCTAAAGATAATATGCTTCTCGTGTTTATTAATCGCATGTTTGTCTCTTACGATACCTTGGGCGATCTTAATACTGCATGTGATTTTGCGAGAACAAGCATGTGACTTAGCTAGCCACTAGGTCAAGTGCTCTATATGCAATCCTCACGATATCTCACAATCAATCGACTTCGCACCGCTGGGGATTTTTTATACGAGGTAAATCAATTGAATATCAGACTCTATGGACTAAACGAGTGAAAAGCTAAACAAACGAAAACATCTAGTCTAGCACCTCCAAGTCTGGCAGGTTCTCCCAACACACTTCATCATCATCTCTTAAAACATACGACTCCCAAGATGCCAAAACAGAAAGCTGAACTGAAACTTCGAAAGAAACAAGCAACACTAACAATCGATACACTCCTTCACTAAACTCCAACGAGATCAAAGAATCCAACAAGATCTAGAGCGCCATTCAGCAGTCAAAGTCGCAGTTGATCTCGCGGTGGCGGGCATTGTTTGCGTCATCGACCCAGTTGCCCAGCTTGCAGCGGCTGTCGTTGGTATTCCAGTAGCGACCAAGGTACCAGAAGCCGACGCTGTCGCCGTTAGGAATGACGATGATTCCAATCAGTAGGCTGCTGCCGAGCAAGCGCAGCGGGTCCCCGTCGCCGACGGAGACGCGGACTTGATGCCCAAGGACGACGCCCTTGTCGTTGTGCACATCGAACTCAAGGTCGAAGCGGTCCCTGGGTCCATCAGTTCGGTCGTTGTCCCACTGATTGAGGGAGATGGCGCATTTATCGTTCGCGGCGTGTGCCTTGATGGGGGCCACGTTGCGCTTGGAAGAGCTGCCCTTGATGACTTCCATATGGTTTGGGTCATCCATCTTGAGACGGACGACCTTGGTGACGACGGGGGGCAGGTGGAGCCACTCCTCGCGGTGCCAAACCGACGTTTCATCCCAATTTGTGCCGCTGGTTTCAGACGGCAACAGAACATAAACTGTCCCAGAACATTCCCTGGCGAAGACCCTAGACGCCATATTCCAAAACTGGCCGGCCTTTTTGGAGCCAACCATGTTCGGTATGACCTGGTAGGGCCAGGTGTCGTCTGTCCACCATTCTTTGAGAACCTTATAACCTTTGAGATAGTCCCGCTTGTCGCGCTCTGCCTTGACAGCTTCAATACTGCCGACCTTGGAGTAGAAGAGACAGGTGTCCTTTCCTATGCTTCCTAGGTGGTCACTCACATCGGCCTCGCTGGGTGGAGGTGGAGTAGGTGGCGGCGGTGGGGGAGGGGGACCAGGAGGCGCCGGAGGTGCACGACCTTTGAGGACGTTGTTTGCAGCAGTAGGTGCACCAAAGGAGGTGGTGAAGAAAGCGGCACCGGCGATAACGGATGACAGCTTCATGGTGGAAGTAGTTGGCGATGGAAGCTTACACTATCGTCTTAGGCTTGTTTATATTGAAGTTTCAGAGTAGAGTTGAGTAGTTGAGTTGAAGATTGTGAAGATTGTGATGCTAATGATGATCAAATCTCTGGACTTCAAGACCACATTAATATAGGTAACTTGTGTGGTAAATGCCGGGTACGGTAAAAATCTACTACACTCCACAACAACTCAGATGCTTACCACCAATGTTTGTTTCATTACTATCACGCAAGTCTGAAAAAGGCAAAAGATCAATACTGTGCTTGGACATGTAGTGCAGGCGGCCATTACTAGCGCCCTGCTCATCATCAAAGTCTTTTTTACTATTACATCGTTACTGAAATCAGTAAGTCGGTGTTACTTTACTTTTGTGTGTATTTATGTTGTGTATAGGTATCATACAAAAGTCAAACTTAACTGAAACAGGTAAGTCTATCTACCTGTGTAACTAACTAAAGCGTGGTGGTGAGAGTGATAACGCAATCGCGACGCGGGCCGGGTGTTGCTGAGCGGCCTAAGCGGTTGCCCCACCTAAGCTTCGCACACCACTGTTCTCACAATCTAGCTTTTTAGTAACGACCACGACACCCACCGCAAATTTCAAAGTCGCGCGCGGTGGGTAGCTGATGCCGATCGTCAACCATAGTACAGCATCGGCAAGTTTTCGAATACGATACGACGGATCTTCTCGCTCTTCTTCCAGATTACTATATTTATGGTCACGGTTGCTGACATACCGCTCAGTAAGGAAAATCTAAGGCGGCGCAGTTCAGTCACGTAACAGTGTGTTGAATCCAGCTAGGGCTGAGAGGGGGTAAGATCTGCACAAGGTGGCCGCCTGATATACAACCAAATTTTCCATTTCCCACCTCTTTCCTCCTATCACTACCACTTTCCTATTTTTTCTTTGTTTGCGAAAACGAAAAATAAACCAATAATCTAGATACTTAGTCTGAAGTCATTGCACATTTCAAACACGCTCTCACCACCGTACAACCGATGGCAGACAACACGAGCAAAAAAAAAGAGCGTTTCGATGCGCGCGCGCTCGCCGCTGTCGAGTCAAACGACATCACCTTCCTCCAAAACTTGCTGAATCAGCGCTTGGCCGAAGACCCCAATGCTTTCCTCCCTTACGCCAACTTAGGTGACTCCCTCGGAAGAGCGTTGGAGCTGTCCCGGTACGACATGGCCGATGAGCTCTTTAAGCGCGGTGCTGAGTGGAACGATGGGACTATGGCTGATGTCCTGGCGGGGGCACGAGAGGACAATGAATGGAATACACAAGCCATCGATATTGCAATGGCGCACGGCTGGAACATCGACGAGCATTATGAGCATGTCGGCTCCGCCCTTGTCTACACCGTCAGTGAATCAGAGAGTGGCCCGAATTATCCTAGCGGCGATACTGTCTGTCTCAAAATGGCTTCGTACCTATTGTCGAAGGGAGCCGACGTAGACGAGGGCGACCAGACGGGTAACAACCCGCTCGAGCTGGCCTGTGTTAAGGGTGATAAGCATATGGTAGCACTGTTGCTCGCGCATAATGCAACGACAGAGAAGGCGCCCAAGGCCCTTCTTCAAGCCGCCCGTAACGGCAACATTGAAATCATGCAGATGCTGCTGGACCACGGCGCCAACGTTAATGCACACCCATACGGGACGTATACCACACTCCCCCAGCAACGAGAACGCGAGAGCTGGGGCTCGGCGCTACATTGTGCAATCGAGAAAGGGCACACCGAGGCGGTCAGCTTTCTCCTAGAGAAGGGTGCGGCCAAGGAGTACAA
This sequence comes from Stemphylium vesicarium, assembly GCA_004380135.1. NCBI lineage: Eukaryota > Fungi > Ascomycota > Dothideomycetes > Pleosporales > Pleosporaceae > Stemphylium > Stemphylium vesicarium. The sequence continues at coordinate 50,449 of QXCR01000175.1, forward strand.
GAATAAGCTGAACATGACGGCATTGGATCTTGCGAAGAAATTGGGATATGACGAGATTGTGCAGTTATTGCAATAGATCATGTTACCCTGGATGCATTAGTACGATCTGAAGAGAACATTCCATCCACTCAATGTATTTACCTATAAGTTTGAACACAAGGAGGGTACACTTCTAACTTTTCGGGTGTAAGCAATCATTCGTCGAAGAAGATTCTCTCTTTTTCGTTACTTCAACATCGGTAACGCTTTCGTGTGCTATGACATTGCTCTCTAAAATTTCTCGAAGATATATACTTGTAACAGTTGGGGACGACTATGCCAACCATTGCCCTTTTACTCACTCCAATTCAAGACCACAGGATCAAATTCTCTAACTCCCCGTCCCGAGCCGGAAGATAGCCTACAAAGGAGCTCACGGTGAATCTGACGGCCGGCTTGGGATGTTCCTTTGACGTGTCGCACGCTTTTACCTCATGAAAATTTCGTGGGTTGAAGAATGTCAGGTCACCTAGAGCAGGCTTCATGGCCTTAAAGGTGTGACCCTCCAGCATCTGCGGATGGTACGAATCTTTAGGAAACTCCTTTCGCCATGCCATGTCGTCTTGCGGAGCGCGCCACTGTCTATCGTAGATTAGTGTGTCACCACCGGGCACTTGGTTGAGGAGGATGTTCCAGGTAAGCTGCGCGACCGACTGGCTGACAGACCAGCCCACAGCCTCCTACACATGTCTTGAGTGTTGAGACTCGTCGTGCTGATACGCCAAAATTTCAGTTTGATTGAACTTACATAAGGCGCGAAATCAGCGTGCACATGCATGCCGGCGTCGACCGCCCTTAGGATGCCGGCATAGTATTCCCTGCCATCCTCTTCGTGTGCCACCTGCACTATCATTCCGGTAGTTTCTTGTAGTTTCGAGGCTACGCGCTGCAGGACGTCGATGCCGGCCTCGTCCCTCCAGCGATTTTGGAGGGCGTAAGCGGCTGGCGTGTTTGCGAAGTACGCAGGCTTATCTGAAGTGAAGGAGAAAATTGGTTAGTCGCTACTGGGGAGAAGATGACTTGATAGTTCATGAGGGTGGTATCTTACCTTTGATATGATCATACTGTGTTATCCCCGCTACGCCCACTCGTGGCCATGTTGTTTCAGTATCATAGCTACCCTAGTAAATTAATGTTAGATGACGCAGCCGCTAATTAGACTATGATGTTACAGTGTAAGCAGTGAGAGAAAGTTGCTATGCATAAGCTGATGTCTTCTTCTTCTGTGTAGCTGTCGTAGTAGCCTTATATAGGGCTATTACGATGATCTGTTTACATGACGTATCGATGATCGCGATAGGCGCAGCAGGTGCTGCTCAAGAGCAGGAGGAACCATCTCTCCACCACGTAGCACACGAATGTCCCTACCTCATAAACCGTCACATATAAAAGAATAACGTAATATAATACAATAAAATAAACCCACTTACAATTTCGTGAGTGGCCACAGTTTCGAGCATCCTGGCGCATTCTGGCGCCAACAGGAAGCTCTTCTCTCTTAACACCGGAACTCTGTTGGCAAAAACATCGAGAACCGACGTCCGTGTGATGGCTTGATCTTGCAAAGTCCTCCAGCTTGTCTGCAGGTTGTATTTTGACGAAGGACTGAAGCAGTCGACCTCTCCGCCCGCGCTGGAGACGTTGCCCTCTCTCGCGGGAAGGTTGAAGAAAGTTCGCGTAGTAGTTTGTGGGAACCGAGATGAGGAGAGAGAAAGTTGTTCAATTGAGAGAGCTACACAGAGCGATTATATACATGAGTGGAGTTTCTGGAGCATTCTAGATCAGCAAGTAATACACGATCACGGGAACAAGGTGCCAAGGCTGACATAGTTGTCATGTTAGAAAGTGACAAATCAGCCCCAAAGTCGAAAGCGCAAAATATTCGCATTCAAATCAATGTGCATGAAAGCTCCTTTTCACTGCTTCAAGTAATTGAGCAGTTCGTGATACGTCAGAGTACCTTATCAGGTTTCTGCATTCGATTTGGCCCCCTCAGCTCAGGCCTCGGTCAGCTGCAACCTGTCGTAAGCCGCGCCAAGTCAGCTTCATCGTAGTAATCTGCTCTACTAAAGATACAGTAAAATCTGACATTCCATGTATTTTTAGATGCTATTTCCCCGTATCATGTTTATCTATCCGCATGATAATGCATGCGTCCACCCCCCTTGAGATGCGCAGAAAACCTCTTGCATTGTCCCGTTTGAGCTCTGCAAATGTTGACAATGGAATCAAAGAAGTCTATGTCGCCAGACTAATCTACTTTTTTCCTCCTTGAGAACCTCGAAACGCTGCGCCCCATCGCCGCCGCCATGACTTCAAAGTCCGTCAGCTGCGCTGTGGAGAATCTAAATTACTTCGGGCCTGCAACCGTCTGCCCAGGTGTTTTTGACTTTACCCTGCTTTTCGAAGAGACTGTCCTCACCATACTCCCCGCTGTTATAGTCTTAGCGCTTGTGCCTCTCTATTATTTCAAGACACTGTCGCGATGCGACAGAAAAGTCAGCCAGACTTGGCACGTGACAGCAAAATTGGTGAGTGAAGCTCGTTCGATTGATTCGCACCGACCATACTGACTCTTGGCCTGATAGTTATTGTGGTCCATTTTATTTCTTTTAAATGGGGCACAGATCGGATTCATCGCGCGGAACTCAACACCAAAGACGCGTGCTTCCATCGGTGCCTCCATCGTGGTACTCCTTACGCATACCGGTCTTGCAGTCTTATCTTACTCTGCTCATTTGCGCAGCGTACGGCCGGTGTCCCTTATTTCATCTTTTCTGTTATTGACATTGGTGTTCGACGGAGCTCGTTGCCGAACATTATGGACGTTAGGATCGCAGCCGATGAAAGGCGTCGCGATTATCTCGACCGTCTCGCTGCCGTTCAAAGCTTTCCTACTCGTCATTGAGTCGCTCGAAAAACGGGGTATGCTTCTCCCTCCCTATCGAGCCCTTCCTCTGGAGTCTACGGCCGGCTTGTTCAGCCAGGCCTTCTGCTGGTGGCTCAACCCACTGCTCGTCCATGGCTACAGACACAGTCACTCATTGAGGACGCTTCCCGAGGTTGACGCTGATCTGTGCATTGACACGGAGACCACCACTCAGCTGAGTACCAAATGGAACGCATGGAAACAGAAGGAAGCCGCCCACTCTCTCTTGCTGGTCAGCTTGATGCACAATAAGAGGGCCATTGGCAAAGCTATACTTCCCCGTTTGTGCCAGACGGGATTCGTTTTTGCTCAGCCATTTCTCGTTAAACGGGTCATTGAATTTATTCAGAGTCCTAACGGCGAATCCAACAATGCTTCTGTTGGTACTGGTCTGATAATCGCATATGTCATTGTCTACATCGGCATCGCATTGGCGACATCACTGACCCAGCGATGGACCATACATCTCGTTACGCGCCTGCGAGCTGGTCTAGTGGATTTGGTTTACTCCCGTACTCTCGAGATTCATTACCTCAATATGGACGAGGCAGATGCGGTGACACTGGTTGGCACTGATGTCGAAAGGATTACCACAGGCTTCAGAGCTTTCCGTAAGTAACTACGAGTCACTCCACCACTTGAGAGCCACACACTGACATGCCCCTTAGATGAATTGTGGGCCTGTCTTATTGAAATATCTCTTTCCATGTGGCTTCTTTCAGGAGAGCTTCGTGTCGCGGCTGTCGCGCCGGCGGTAGTCATTATTATTTTCACAGGCGCAGCAATATCTGTTGCATCAAAAGCCGGCATCACTCAAAAAGCCTGGCTGGACAAGATCCAAGCCCGCGTCAGCGCCACTGCCGCAATTTTAGGCACAATGCACTCCCTCAAGATGACTGGACTCACGCGCAACCTCACTCAGCGAATTACCAGGATGAGGGAAAAGGAACTGAAGGCCTCGTTCAGTTTTAGGGGTGTACTGGTCAGAATTGTGGTTCTCACCTTTGCCTCTACCGCCATGGCGCCCGTAGCATCGTTCGGCATGTATATTCTGCTGCAGACTCACCGCGGATATGCGACACTGGACCCTGCCATTACACTTATGAGTCTTACTCTCCTCCAACTCCTTCTCGCACCTGTTGCTATACTCATCGACTCTCTCGCTGGTGTCATGAGCGCAGTGGGCTGTTTTGAGCGCATCCGCCTGTACCTCAATTCGGAGACGCGAGTCGACAGCCGAGTGCACGGCACCATCCATCAGCCAGCGACGCCACGGAAAAAATACCCTGCAGGTGCCTTGATCCGAACGCTTTCCTCTAGCCGCAACTCCGAAGTGGATTTTGGTTGGCGTCACTCTCGCCATTACTTTCCCCCTTCTTCGTCTTTTGAGAACTTGGCAGTAGGCGAGATGTACGCCATGAGCGTTCTTGAGCATTGGGGATAGGCTGGTAAATGGGTCTCCACATCGGGATCTAAAAAGCTGCAATATCTCTACAGGCTCTAACCCAATTTAGACGATTAATAGCTTATTTTATAGCCTAAATATAGGCCTGTATTTTGTATATAGAAAGCATCTAGCTAGCTACAGTACCTAGCTAGATATCTTAGTTCGGAGCAAAATGTGGAGACCCAACTCTTGGCAACGTGGGTTGGCTAATAACCTTTTTGTTATTAGCTTAAGAGAAAGACTTTCTACATACAAAATCTAGATGTAGATTTAGGCTATGGAATAAGCTATC
>QXCR01000176.1:0-54985 GCA_004380135.1 Stemphylium vesicarium
GCGATGTTGGCACCAACAGTCGCACAAGCCGAAGGTTAATGATCAGCGCGGGGCGCGCAGGTCACGTGATGTGCCATCCCGCCAAGGATGACCATCCCGCCAAGACAGGGATGGCAGGCAGCGAAGGGATGGACCACCATCACAACCATCCCACGGAAGGACGCACCCGAGGGATGGACGGGATGGCAATAGACTCAGCGATGAGGATATAAGGATGGAAAGGTTTTATTATTTCTCTCGTTGTGGTCAACTCTCATAGTTACATCTCTTACCTAGATTGCCAACTAGTTATTCTATCGTTCATATAGAATTGAATTGTCTTTACCCGAATACCTACTATCCCACTTAGTCGCCAGACAACTCTACGGGCCTACCGCCATACAATACCTCGCCTGCCTTAGTACGGACCAGGAACAGAGAAGTATCGCCGAACCCCGTATAACATATATACTATAAAAAAGAGAGATATTATTAGGCTAAATTAGGCTAAATAATTGTCAGGACGCAGCCCTGCACCACTACGCCATGCAACCAAAAAGGTACGTATGATCAGTGAACTACTGATCATGGTGCAGGATAGTATATATCGTCATCTGGCCTGACCCGGCCTGACCCGGCCTGACAATAATAATATATACTATTTTATATTATAATTAGTAGTTTACTTATCATACATACCTTTTAGTTGCATAGCGTAGTGGTGCAGGGCTGTATCCTGATAATAAAGAACTACGTATTCACACCGCTAGATATTGTTTCACGACTCCCAAAGGCGGCTGATTTAGCCACATCTTCCAAGTATCCCTTATTTCTTCGCCCACTGCACTACTAACCGCAAATATACCTGTAACAAGAGTTATAGCGCTCCCTCCTTCATTCCTTAGGCGAATACAATGCTTCGCAGCAGGTATAAGGCTGCGTTGGGCGATGAGGTTTCTAGCTAGGTATCAGCTCTCGTCCCCTGCGCAAAGGCTGATGTATCGCGCACACTATGCCACAATCTTGAACGACTTACGTGTTAGGATCCGCGCGGATTATGGTCGGATTACTTTGTATGTGTGCGTCTAGCGTAACTTCCCTTTGAGGGGGATCGGTGAAGTCTAGAACACCGCTCGCGCCAGATTCCGAAAGCACCAAGGCACCCCTATTGTCTGTCCACCAGCCCCAAGATACCTTGTCGTTTGTAGCTGCAGTGGCGAGATTCTTGGACGGCTGCTCGAATATTGAGATGCCGCCTGGAGTTTGCGCACTCGTTGCGAAACCGCTATCCACAATTTGCAGAGTCTCAGTCAGATCTGTGGATACCCAATCTACAACGTGCACCCTAAAACTCCAGCCAGGCCATGCGCTGACTGGAGGTATAAGGGTTGTTTTGATGACAAGATTGCCCCTCTTCCAAGGCTTCCAACGGCTCTTCAGTGTAGGCACGATCTGCCCTCGCTCTTCTATTTGCACTTTTCCGCCTTCGACATCGTACGGCTCCCAACGCGTTTTCCAATTGTCTTCTCCATCATCCAAAGCTACGGCAAGGGTAGAGTCTGGCGCTATCTGCTCGAGCGATGAGCCACATGGTACACTGAAGCCGAACCCAGAAGAGTACGCGAATTTCGCATACTTGGCTTCGCGGGCTTTGAATTTCTTAGTCGTTGCCTGTCCTGAGGAAAGTAGGAAGGTATGCTCCGGGGTGTTGCAGAGAATGTGGCGAGGCGGCCAGAGTACTTTGTTGTGTTCACCAACGCCTACGCTTCTTGGTATCGAATTGACATCGATGGGGTGAGGCAATTCCTCTGCCTGCCAAAAGGCACTACTCTCATCAAGCCCAAGAGCGAGGAAGCTTTTGAGACACCAATAGACCGATTGTGGAGAGTTGTAGTCCTCCGCAAGATACATGTTCGGAAAAGTGTACCCGATGTTTGACGTACCATCAGTGTTGAAGACATGCGGTTGTTTCGCCCACCATCTCAGATGCCTGAGTAGTAGCCCCTTCACGGTTCCAAGCTCATGAACTGGAGCAGGGAGCGCTAAATCTGTGAGTGCGACGGCTGCCCAGAATGCAGCAAAGGCAAATCGATACGTTAGGCTTCTTCCAAAGGGGATCGCTGCGCCACCTGGCGCAAAGTATCTCCAGTACTCTTTTGCGAAGTCGCGTGCTTGGGCTTTGTACCTCTGTGTACGTAAAAGGTCGTATTCCGGGGCAAAGCGAACGTAGAGAAGTTGCGCAAGCTGTATCGCAAAGCTCCCGCTATAGTAGTCTGCCTGTTTTCGTTCTTCGCACCAAATACCATCCGAACTCCACCCTTCACCAATGTAAAATGTGTCCAGAGTTTTCAGGCTTCTGTCTATGTGTGGTTTCACCTCGGCAACCGGAACATTGAGTGTTTTGACCAACGCCAAATTTACCAAAACGCGGAACCACAGCCAATTAGTCTGCGGCATTTTGCGTTCGTTGATCTGTCGAAGCCATGTGATAAGGTTGGTGCGAGTAATCGGTTCATTCGCGAAGGAAAACATGGTCGGATTGGCCAAAAGAGCGAAGGCAATAGATTCCATTTCAACCATGCGCTGGTCGAAGTCGCAAAGGTCGCCCCAGAATTCATTGCTCTTGGGGTCTGTGCCGGCTCTAATTCCATTGATCCAGGTTCCCAACGCGGTCTCTAACGGTGATCCAATTGCCTCATCATCCTTTTGTTTTAGGTGCAGGAGCTCGGCTACGACCCAAAGTGGCCGCGCGAAGCCTTCGAGTTGCGCCGCCGTCTCGCTGAAGCCTGCACCTGTACATGTCGCGATCCTGATACGTGCATGATTTGCTGACTTGTATTGGTCCAATGGTTGTATGAGAGCAACAGCTGCACGTATGAAATCGTTTCGCGTGCAGAAAGGATTGTCTGAGAAACCTTGAAGGGGTGGCATACCGATCTTGCCAACGGGAAACCACTTGGGTGCATACGAAGACGCCTTGAAGCCGATGCCAGGCTCAGTAATATTGAGAGGAACCGTTTCTATTAGTATCCTATTGGCACCCCCACCTCGGATGATTAACTCGCGAAGATAGCCCGAGACTGCGAAGCCGTGACCAGCTGACTATTTGGTAACGAATTTTGACGCCTACCCACTGAGGTGCAACACTCATACACCAGATCCATCAAACCCTGGTTTCCTTGTCATCTACGACCTCCACATGTATAGCTCCTGGCTTTTGGAGATCATCTTCGTCGTCCTGTTTGTTGATATCGAACTTCCTAGTCCTCACGTCGCAGCGCCAAAGATACTGTCCCACCAAGAACAGAACCCAGTAGCAGATGATGAAGACGATGTTGACAGTATAGCCCTTGGTCCACTGAGGCGCCTCCAGGATAGGAAAAACCGTAATCGGGTAGAAGGAGAAGAATGCCCAGCCAATTGTCATCATAGCACCAGTAGTAAAACTTCGCGCCTCATTGTCATCCTTCATTATCATATTTACCCACGGAAAGAGTATCGGCGTTACACATGACGTGAGGCCAAGCAGGTAGTAGCAGGTGACTGGAGGGCAGTTAGTCGAGTTCTCCGTATGATGATTTGGACGACTTACAGTGAAGACCAAGTGGGATGTACCAGACACGCAGGCACACATTGGAGAAAAGCAGTATTGCCGTGACGACCGAAAAGACGATCCACATCGGATAGATCATCACCAAGCTAGTGATCAGAATACCGCATACTATAGCCAGACCCTGAACACCAGTTGGAATAAGATTGATCTCTTCGATAGTGTAGGTGCCATTGAGATCAGATTCCTTCTTGAGCCAAGCTTGCATCTGGCCACCAACGTAGCTCGTGCACTGGAAGAAAACGTAGGTCAGGACGGCGATGTAGAAGTGCCAGTGTGTAAAAACACGCTTCAGCATGCGCTTTCCGATTTTCGCGCTTTGTTTGGTGCCCTGGCTCTGCATTCGCGCGACAGCAAGCTTCCGCTCGTCTTCGGTCAACCACCAAACCTTGGGGCTGGTGGGAAGTCCAGGGTACAAAAAGAAGCCAGCTATTCCGATAGGAAGCGATATGGAGCCGTCTATGATGAAGAGCCAACGCCAACCTGACATGCCATGGACACCGTTGAGGTTCTTGTGAGCGGCGGCCTGCAAGTACCCACTGAACATAGCGCCAGCATTGCTCGAGACGTACCACACACCTGCGCGTTTGAACACCTCATCAGCGCGGTACCAGGAAGTGAGAAGATAGATTGAACCAGTCGATGCGGGAGTTTCGAGAACACCGAGTAGGAAGCGCAGTCCATATATCTGCGGAACGCTGCTAAGGCAAGACTGCGTAAAGGTCAAGATCGACCAAGCACATTCCATGGTAGGCACGTAGTATCGAGCAAGTTTTGGACGAGAGATGATCATCATGCTGGGAATCTCGAATATCATGTAACCGATGTTGTAACTAGACGACGTAAGCAGCTGCCTTGTTGTGATGTGAGACTCTGAGTACTGACAAGGTACCGAAGAGGGAGTACTCATTGCCCTTGATCGCCAGTTCTTCGCGCATGCCAGACCAGTAGGCGGTGTTTAATGCGTTCTGGTCCAGCCATTTGATGTAAAAGCAAAGGCAGCACAGAGTGAGTAGTATGCAATCGAGCTTTCGTACCAATTTCTTCTCTTCGGGAGAATAATGGCTTGGGTACCACTGATATTCATTAGCAAATCTGCGACATGTACGCGTCTAGCCCAGCTTACATCGAAAATGTACATCCAAGCCACCCAAAAAGATCGGTTCGGTTTCTCAGTCGCGGAGCTTACAACAACCTCTTTTCCATTCACGAGGACAACAGGGTTGCGCTCACTGTCGGTTGGCGCAACCCTGATCTCATCTTGTGACGGCGGCATTTTGGCGTACAGCTTACAAGTAGAGAGTCAAGAGTAACCTCCAGTACAAAGAGCAGAGACGGTGCTTGTTTCGATGCAGAAAGGCACGATGCAGTTCAATATTTAAGTGTTTCCAGCTTTGAAGTCAACAGCATCTAGGCTTTGCTTTTCGAGCTCCCATTTTCTGGCTTGACTTATCGGTCGAAGTGTTTCGTTCATGCATACCCCGCGAATGGTGGCGCTGTACCATGGGGTAAGGAGCGCGGGCCCCACTAGGTCAGCATCCAATCGCAAGGGCGATATCTTCGATTCGGGCTCTTGGCCCCGGACTTCGGGGTAGTGTGGACAACACTGGTATCCGAGCATTAACACAGTTGGATGATCTTAGGGCATTGGCATTTTGCACCAATTTTCGTCGCTACTTCAGCGTTGGAAGCCCAACATGATTTGCGTGTTCAGAAATTGCATTCTTTCACTGCAAGACCGTCGTGTCCTCAGATTGCGTCCTGTCCATCATGGAAAGCCATATCAAGCCTTTCGTAGCTAACGCAGCCGCAGCCACACCTCTCGTTTCCCAAGGCCGCGAATTGTTAAGCAGCCAAGAGGATTCCGATCTTCGAACTGGATCGCTGGATCGACCAACGGAGGACCATACTAGCGAAGAAGACACGCTGTCGCTGATGTCGCCCGAGTTTTCTTGGCTACCGAGCATAAGAAGAACAAATGTGGAAGGTGAACACTTGATAGCCATGCCACAAAGCGGATCGATATGCAAAGGCTATGTCAGAGACATTACTCTTGTGGTCACGAAGGGGGCCATTCCACAAGCGAACACGGAGTCTCCGAAAAGCAGTACTAAAAGTAACTCATCCGAATATGATTCGACGACGCCGATGAGCAGCGTTCGGCCCTCAGAATACGGAAGCCTGGATCCAGTCGTGGGCTTTCTTGCGTCCAGCACGGCGATAGCCGATCTTGTGCCAGAACTATTCAGCGAGAACATCGCTGCGAAGACTGTTCGAACCGCCCAAGCTGCTCTAGCATCGCTCCCTGAAGCTTTTCCAGAGATCGTTCCACAGAGCAGCGATCACAATGGTAGTTATAGTCTGCGGGAAGCTGATTTCTGGACCTGTGGTTTCTTTCCAGGCACCATGTACGGGGTACTAGAAAGGCTCGTCAGATTTCCCCAGAGCATGCACCTCTCCAATTCAATCGATCGGGAATTTTTGCGCGATCAACTCATTGCTTTGTGCCGCTCATGGGCGGAACCAATCCGAGACATGGATGGACGGACCGACACCCACGACATCGGCTTCATCGTCATGCCATCACTTCGTGCCGATTGGGAGCTTTTCGGAAACCAGCGTAGTCTGAACTCTATCATCAAGGCCGCAAGAAGTTTAGCAACGCGATATGTTCCCACAGCTGGTGCCATCAGAAGTTGGGATCTGCTGAAGAAGAAGGACATCGAGATACTTGACCAGGAGGACAACATGATCGTTATCATCGATAGCATGTGTAATCTTGACCTGCTTTATTATGCCGCATGCCATGCAACGCAACCAGAGCTCGCGGATATTGCTACAGCTCATGCGATGACCCTGCTCCAAAGCCACTTACGACCCGAACCGGTACTGGCTTCATCCAAAGATGCGTACAAGGGCCAATGGTACTCGAGTTGCCACGTCGCCAACCTCGACCCAAAATCTGGTGACCTCAAAAGGCGGTTGACGGCGCAAGGCTATGCGGATAACTCGACTTGGTCGCGTGGCCAGGCATGGGGTATTCTAGGGTATTCGGAAACATATATGTGGACCAAAGACAACCGGTTTCTAGAAGCCGCTTGTGGACTAGCAGAGTACTTCATGTATCGTTTGGAGACTGCATCAGCCTGCGTTTCTCGCGGTCGTTACGTTCCTTTGTGGGACTTTGACGCACCGGTCGAGGAGGAAGATGGACCGTTGCGTGACTCCTCGGCTGGCATCATCGCCGCTAACGGGATGCTCTTACTTTCGCAGGCTTTGGCAGGTGTTCAGAAGATCAATCTATCTCAGAGGTTTTGTAATGCGGCTTTGTGCATAGTTCAAGACATATTGAGCTTCGCATTGGCTCCAGAGGAAGCTCGGCTGGTTTCAAGTCCGCACCACCACATTCGCGCGGAAGAGGTTATAGCAGGGCAGCGGTTTGATGGAATATTGAAGTTTGGAACAGCAAACAATAACGTGAATGCGCGGAAGCGGTATGCCAACCATGGGCTAGTATATGGGGATTACTATCTGGTTGAGTTCGGTAACCGGCTGTTGCGAATGGGTTTAGTCTAAATTCGGCAAATTAGACTGTGTGAACAACAATCAATTGTCTCTCGAGACCTGGTTGAGACGTCGCTAGCGCAAATCGATGCAAAGCGCCGAAGGCTAATGAGGGTTCATTCCTGTGTGAGCAATACGCGAAGCTGGAAGCATACGTAGCGGGTAGGCGTTACCATGCATTGAGTCCAGCATCAAATGTTGAAGTGAACATGCTGCCATCATCGAAAGCAATGACACGATCTGTGTCCATAAAGTTCTGGTCGAGCATTGTGATGGTGTTGAAGTCAGGGCTTGGCAATGGCAGACCCAGATCGGGTAGGGGGACAGTCGCGGAGACATGCGGCCACACGTTGAGAGGTCGCGTTGGCTCGGGATGGCCTTGCCGATGATTGGTGTCATTGGTGTAACCCATGACATTAATCTGGTAAGTCTCGTCGTTTGTACAGAGCTCGTATAGCCCTCGAAGCCGATGGGCATAACCAATGAAAAGGTCTCGTGTATCAGGTAGTGCTTTTAAGAAGGCAGTCCATCGCCTGGACATTTCTTCAAGGCTTTGTAGCAGAGACCAGAATTCGGACGCAAGCGGATCAGAACGGGTGTATCGCCAATGGGCTAGAAGCGCTCGAGCAGCTATGAACAAGCAAAAGGCGTACTGATTCCCGACCGGTGACATGGCGAGTGATTTGCCGAGGTACTTCTCGGTTATGGTTGCAATTTCGACGCCAGCTGTGTAGCAGGCCTCCGCGCTGCAAGTGCTCAGTAAACGGTTTCGGAAGCCCCAGTGGAAAGGCGGATAGGCGACGAGCTGGTGCAGCAGTATCATAGAAGCGTTATGCGTGACATGAGCCGTAGTAAGATTCGGATCCTACATGACTTTAGTGGCTGCAGTGAATTTGTCTCAACTGATTCCAGTAACTCACCATCAAAGGAACATGACGGGTCAAATTAGGATTGGCCTTCCACCGCTGAGGAAGCAGCATTTTCCAATGCACCAACCGAAGGTCTAATTCTTTGAACCGAGTGAGCCAAGAACTGATTTCCTCTTGATCGCGAACATCAACCTTTTGTTGGAGGAAGTAACTCATCACGCGACTCATAGATTCAGTCGCTTCGATGCTGTAGGCGAGAGCACCGACTGTAGACATATCTGTCACCATGTCGCGTCCCGTGTTGATTGAGGGTGTGGCTCCCATCTGGCTATGGCTCGCAGCCTCAGTAGGGAGTTGCCCTTGAGTCGGTGATTGGAAACGCGAGACATAACCAATAGGAGTACCGATGCGAGCTTTTGATTTATCCCAGATGCCAAAGTAGGGTGTAAGGACAGGGCTCTGCCTGCGCCACAGATGACCGTCGCAAGGCAATCTTCGATATACGTCATCTGAAGTTAGACTCGTGTTCCACCCCATAGTCACAGAGCAGAGACGATCAAGGAGGAAGACGTTCCAGAAGACTCTTCGGCGTTCTTCGACTTCGGTCCAGTCACTGGTGTCTTGCAAGCATGCGGATGGTTGACAGAAGTGTCGCAGCTCGCCAGCCTCCTGTTCATGAGCTAAGCCCATATATTCAACGGTACGTGTCATGGATCCAATGATAGACCAGGCTTTGGATGCGTTCCCATTTCCAATATCATCGAAGGCGATTATGATCAAAGCTTGGAGGTTTTCGAGCGATAAGCTGTCCATGGCTGTGTAGATGACCCAATCGCGAGTACGGGGGGCAATCGTCTCCACTGTATCATGTGCGAATTTGGACGCCGCTACACTCATGGCTTGCAAAATGACGGAGAGTTGTTTACGCTGCGTTGCGTCATTCATGCGTTGGGAGAATCTCGCCTGGTGGATCATTGGAATCCAAGGATGGACATGAGAGAAGTAAGCTGCCACTATTGTCTCTAAATATAGGTGATCAGGTAGAAGAGGCGTAGCTACATCGACATGCACCGTAGTAGCGGAAGCCTCATGCTCGTGTTCGAGCCGCCTCCGCTTGTTGCTTTGGTGCGTAGAAGGATTGGTAAGTTTTGGCAGCTCTTTTGCTAAGAGAGCCAGGATGCTGGACGCTGCCGAATCGTCTAAGCCGTTGTGCGCAGGTGCTTGCAACGCGCTGTGATGGCATCGTGCGATGCTGGTTCCTTGATCGCTTACGCGACGCTCGAGATGGTCTGCAAGCGTAAGATGGAAGCAATATGGTAAGGATCATGGAGTCTACCAAGTCGCCTATGCAGATTCTCAACAGCCCCTGCCTTCAGGCCCGGCTTGACCCTCTTTGCCTCGTAGATGCAGTTCGTGTCTACTAGCCGTCAATAAAAAGAAAGGGTCTAGTGCTTAAGACTAGCGTACTCGTCTTTCTGCAGTGCAGGCAATCCGGTTTGTCTCTTGAACAGCGCAATTTCGCCTTGCGACACGCGTTACAAGCCAGACCTTCTGACGGCTCGTTTGGACCAGATTCGACCATGTCTTCTGGCATACTGAGGGAGGATGCTTTTGCGCATGATTGAGGCTGTCAACTGCCTTATGTAGACGATTCATCCGGATGCCGGTCAAGATGCCCCGAAAGGCCGAGCGGGCAGCCAGGGGGTCTTGGCACTTGGTCGTGCGGTCCCGTGGAGATGCGACAGAGCGCGATGATCTTGTGTGCATGGCGGCATAATCGTAGTGAAGGGTGGAATACCTGGGTAAGCTGCGGTAGAGACGTCAATCGCGTCGGAAGGCTGATGATGATGATGATGATGATGATGATGATGATGTCGGCTAAGCGAGCAGGCGGCACTCCATGTCGCGTTCGGCTGAGGAATGCGAACAGTGTCCCTTCAGCCAACTCCATCATGGCGCCCGTTTCCATGCCGTCAGCCCTGACATTTGAGCTACTGGGGAAGTGCTCAGTATGTCATCATGTTGATCTGGATGAGATTTGTCCAGTGCATTGGCGGCTGACAGGTCTACGTAGGTGACCAAAGCGCGTGCTGCGACGCTGCATCTTCCCCATGGCCCAGTGCCCCTCCCCATCTTCATGCCAGTCGCGACGCAGGCCTCGCTCAAGGGTCTCACGCCAGACCAACTCGAGGACCAAGGCTGTCGGCTATGTCTGAACAACACATACCACTTGTACAGCAAACCTCGCACACCAATGCTTCTCATTGCTGACGTACTGGAGAGGTCTTAAGCCCGGGCAAGCAACGCTGGATGCCATAGGCGGCGCGCACAAGCTGCAGTCATGGCCACATAATATCCTTACAGGTGCCAGATACAAGAACCCACGAGCATGTCGAGTGGGAAGTACTGACTTTTGTAGATAGTGGTGGGTGAGTAACGCACTCGACTTGGTCTATGAAAAGCAGCTGACGCGCCTGCCAGCTTCCAAATGGTGTCGCTCCTAAAGCTCGCCAAAGTGACCGAAGAAGGCGTACGCTTCCTCAGTCCTCACGATGGCTCGCCCATGCTGCTCACCCCCGAACACTCGATATCCCTCCAGAATTCCATCGGCAGCGACATCATCATGCAGCTTGACGACGTTATCGTGACTACCTCGCCCGACCATGCGCGCATGAAGGAAGCCATGGAGCGTTCGGTGCGCTGGCTCGATCGCTGCATACAGGCACACAAGTACCCAGAGAGGCAGAACCTCTTCTGCATTATACAGGGAGGCCTGGACCTGGAAATGCGAAGAGAATGTACCGTCGAGATGGTGGCACGGGATACTCCCGGTATTGCCATTGGAGGCTTGTCTGGCGGAGAGGAGAAAGAGTCGTACTGCAATGTTGTCAAGACATGCACCGACCTGCTGCCCGAGAAGAAGCCGCGCTATGTCATGGGCGTGGGCTATCCAGAAGACCTAGTCGTTTCTGTGGCTCTCGGCGCAGACATGTTTGACTGCGTATGGCCAACGCGAACTGCTGTACGTCGAATCTTGTGATTCCCTTGTCATGACTCTGCTAACAACTCCAAGCGCTTCGGCAACGCCATCACATCCCGTGGTTCACTCAACCTACGCAATCAAGTCTATTCCGAAGACTTTGGCCCCATCGAAGAGGGCTGCACCTGCACCTGCTGTCGTCCAACATCCCATGGCGGCCTTGGCATTACCCGAGCCTACATCTACCATGTCACTGCAAAGGAAACTGCTGGAGCGCATCTCTTGACTATGCACAACGTGCATTATCAGCTGAATCTGATGAGGCTGGCGAGAGAGGCCATAATCGGAGATCGATATCCACAGTTTGTAAAGCACTTTTTCAACGACTTGTATAACGGAGAAAAGGACAAGTATCCAAAATGGGCTATCGATGCGCTGAGGGGTGTAGGTGTTGATTTGCTAAGTTCATGAATATCCACATTTTATCCCAGTCAAGAAGCATGACAACACCCTAATCTCGACAAAAGTAAGAGTAGAAATTATACACGACCAAATCTCCGCTTTCACATTCCCTCGACTGTGACCAAGCCAATAGCTCTACAAACCCCCGCACAAGTGTATGTATCAGTCTACGACTCATATTGAGGTGGACTCCAAGCCGTCGTGGTTCCAAACGCAGGTATCACACTGCCTACTACACTACTAAACTTTTGTACAAACGGATGGGACAAAACACCAGTCACGCTATTGAACAGCGTGATGCCCCATTCAGTTTGGGGATTCGCAATTTGCGGCGCACCAGGAATAAGTTTCTGGGCCTTGTCGACGTATTGCCTCGCCACACGTTCGTAGTTGGCCAGCGCGGCAGGGATATCAGTCGGAGATTTTGAAACTTCGCCTGCAAGAACATATGCGCCTACTATGGCTGCACCCGTTCCCTGTCGTCGTTGTCAGTCTTCGCCTTCGAGTTAGGGGAGCAAGGCCAGTCGTGGCTACATACTACACCAGAGATTGGACTAGGACAGTAGGCCGCATCGCCCACCAACGCGACATGTCCCTTGACCCATGTATCCATCTTGACCTGCGCAATTTGCTGCATGTAAAAGTCATCAGCCTTCCTCATCTCGCGTATACAGCGCTCTGCCTGCCATCCCGCGTCTTCAAACTCCCTTGCGAACCACTCTTGCTGCTCTTCCCTTGTGCCCTTCTTAAGTAACTGGTCGATCTCATCGAAGCGAGAGAGGTTGGCGTCAGTCACAGCCAAATATGCCCTTGTCGTGCCATACTGATCAGGTCGCAGGAGGAACAGACGACCGCGAGACGCGTTGTACCATTGTGCGTATTTCGTGTCGACGGGGTCGCGTGGCATGGTGAATAGGGCAGAGTATTGGCCTAGGCGGTAAAGATAATCATCATTTTTGGGTCCGTGGCCGAAGACTATGCGGCGGGTACGCGACATTTGGCCGTCTGCGCCTACGACGAGATCGTATTGCGTGGGCGATAGCTTGTTCTTGAATGTGACTTCTACTTTGTCGTTTTGCTTCTCTTCAACGCCCGTCACCATATCGTCGAAGATATAGGTTATATTTGGGTTGTGTTTTGTGGCATCGTAGACGACTCGCGCCATGTCTCCGCGCAGAATCTCGTACTCGCTCGTCGCTAGGAGAAGTCAGTCTAAGATCGGAACCTGTGTTTCCGACTTTTCTATTTCTGTCACAGGCATGAATACGCATGTCTAAAACATACCACTTTGCCGTTCCTCCTCGCCTGTGGCTTCAAAAGTCGCTCTTCTCTCGCCATCCCTATACACAAACTGCATTCCGACTTCTGTTGTATTGTACTCTTTGACTTTGCTTAATAAGCCCATCTTCTTGACAATAGGCACGCATGATGAGCGGAGATCAACTGCTTGTCCGCCCAGTCGCGGTTCGGGACTGCGTTCCAAGATGGTGATTTTGGACGACGGTAGGAAGCGGCTCAGCCAAAAAGCGAGAGTTGGACCTGCGATACCAGATCCGGATACCAAGATGTTGAGAGACTTAGTTGAGGTGGACGTGGTCATGTTTGCGACGAGTTGAGCAGTTCAGACAGAAATGTTGAGACGTGGAAGATGGAACCAACCAAGGGTAAATAGAATCTCGAAACACAACTAACATCTACTCTATATACTCGTTATCGGACCTATTGCTTCTCACCATCCGCACACCATACACGTCAACGTGACTCTAAGGCCCAGATTCCGATGCTATCGTGAACTACGTTCACCCCTAGATCGGTGGTTACAAGCCAATCTACAGGGTTAAAATGACATCATTAGGCGTCCCGAACGCTGCTTTGAGCGGACACTGCACACCACAAAACGCATTGATTGGATCTTCAAAAGCCCAACTGTGTTGCTAACCAGCGTTGGGGCTTGGGTACGGAGTAGTTTGTCGTGTTCCGGTGCCGCTGGGATGTTTGTCACGGAGGTCCGTAGCGGGGTGTCGGTACATGGGAAAGCACCGAGCTCGGTTCTTACCGAATAGGGGGACGAAAGTGGGGGTATGACTAGGGTACTGGGGAATTCTCGCCGGTGTCTTGCTGGGAAGAGCTAATCTGGTATTTTGGGGTGCAGATGTAGCTCCTGGGCGCGTTGAAAGCAGCTGCCTTTGGTAAAATAGTCTGAGCAACTTGTGGTCTAGCCTCCGATGACAATTAGGCTCACCCCAACATTTCGCTCATGTCTTCCGTTACTGACCCTTGACCTGCTTCTTGTACAGGTCCTTTTACAACGGATTCAATACCACTGTAAGGTCGCAGCATCATGCCGTTTCAGTGAAATCATTGATTTGAGAGTGGCATTATTACTTCGAAACCCATGGGTTAAATGCACCTGTTGGACACATGAACAGCTATACTTGCAGTGATGCAGACGATGAATTTGTAAAGCGAGTGCAACGACGAGAGAAAAATCAGGCGCTTAGATAAACAGCTTATCACCATGGTACTTGACCTCCTCCCTGTACGCAGTGGACTTGGCCGCAACCTCAAGCTCGCGCTCGGGGAAGCCCTCGAGCGACTGCGCGTATGTCGCGACGGAATGGGCAATGAGCTACGATGCGTTAGTCAATCATTCGACCACGAGAGGAACAGTATTGCTTACCTTTGTGTTGACAACCCATGCAGTGACATTAACGTTGCCAACGTCATCGCAGAGCTGATGGTAGCATGGATCATACCAGTCTCCTGCCTTCCCACCAAACATCTCAGCCTCCTTCTCCGTCTTGATACCCTCCGCTCCAGTAGCGATGCCGCCACCTGGAATGCCGTTGCGAATGAAACCATCGTAGTCGCTACGTCCATCAAAGGGAATGAATGTGTAGTTCAACCCCTGGTCCTCATACCACTTGACGTAAAGATCGCGAAGTTCCTCTGATCCCTTCGGATTCACGGCGTTGGTAGCGTTATAGATTTGATAGGCAAAGTTGGGGCTGCTGTTGGTTAGGTAAATCCCTGTGACGAATATCCATTTACTCACCTGCCCATCATGTCATAATCCATGAAAAGACGGATCTTCTTGTTTTCCTTCTCAGGGAGAGAGGCAACATAGTAGTCAGAGCCGAGCAAGCCTTCCTCCTCACCGGCCCACCAGGCGAATCGGACGCAGTTGGAAACGTTGTATTTGGTGAGTTGTGTAGCAATCTCGAGAAGCGACATCGTACCAGATCCATCATCATTGATACCAGGGCCTTCTGTGACGCTGTCACTGTGAGCTCCGAGCATGACACAGTTGTCGGGGTCACCCTCAGTGGTCTGAGCGATGATGTTGACAGTCAGAATCTGGTTGACTTCAGCATCAATATAGGCGATAGCATCGACGCGTTCTCCCTGTTTGAGTTTCTTGAGGATTGGCTCTGCTTCTTCACCTGATAGGCCGAATGTCGCAACGTGATCCGGCGAGGGTGTTCCCAAAGTACCGGATACGGGATCCTTCTCGTAGTTGTAAACCACAACTGCAGCGGCACCTTTGCGTCCAGCGCGCTCAGATTTGGTGCCGAATGGGCATACCCCGCGCTTTACAAACGCAATGTTGCCCGCGACAGAGTCGGGGTAGTCTGATTCCTGGCAACCTTCGTTCTCGACGAACACAAGATCACCGTGCACGGGCTCCTTGTCCTTGGTTGCCGGGGTCAGGCCCATGGGTGCTGCGGATTTGGGCACGCCTGCACCGATGACTAGGCGCGACTCAAAGACATTACCAGAGACAGCGGGAAATGACTGATTCGTGATCGTATAGTAGTCTCCAAGCTCCAATATGGTCTGGTAGATGTATGATAGTGTCCCGACGTGGCCTACATGGCGGTCAGCATTAGAGTGAGACTCGGCACGTGCAACGCATACCAGCACTCCCAATGACTCTCGTCGGGTGGTTGTATTCTTCTTCTCCAAGCTTCGCAATCTCATACATCTTCTTCGCACGCGTCATCAGTCTGTCGCCACTGATGAGCTCTTGAAGTTCGGTGGAGTTGACCATTGGTTTCGTTCCATGTGGGTGTCCAAGCGACGCCTGGTTGCTGGACGATAGGAACGGAATCTGGAGCGCCGAAGCGCCTGTCACGGCTGCGCACAGCGCAAATCCAGAGAAGTAGACCATATTGTAGAGTACAGAGATGAATGTGTAGAGAGTTGAGATGGACGCGCGATGTTTGTTTGATAGATGAGGGTTGCCATGACGCTAACACGCGCCTATTGATAACGCCTGTCCCCGTGCACCTCCACGGCTGACCAGGTGACCATCTGGGCACGCTCGAGCGTGTTTACTTTTCAGCGCATTGAATCTATCGTCTGACAGCCATGGAGTGCTCCACGAAGTAACACTGTGTTCGACCTCGCGCATGCATCAGGAAAAAGAGGTATCGGAAACTGCAAGGGCCCGTATGGAGCTGCTGACGCTAGCCCCCAGAATGCAAGACGGGTGCCTTGATCGCTAGATCCGGGCCAAGGGCACCAGAAAACAGGTGTTGGGGCATTACAGAGGCGCGATGCGATTGTCGATCACCTCAGCTGGTGTAGTAGAACTAGAGGCACATAGTTCTGTTTGGTGCAAGTGGTGACCTCATTGTCATGGATCGATGGTCGCGAGCTGCATTCCTAGCCCTTTGGTCTAAGAACGCAGATGATGTGGAATCATCGTCAGAGCATGGGAATCTCAAGAGCTGAACGAGCAGTGCCATCAGACGCTCATACCCCGGACTTCTATTCGGTCTTCGTGTTAGATAGATGCTGCGGTAATTACACGGTCGAGACCCTTTCCCCTTGCAGCGGTGGAAAATGTGGAGGCTGGGCCCACGTCAAGGCGCATGGAGCTGAAACCTTGCTCCGCGCCTACACGGGGCTGGGGCCAAGCGGTGTCAAGCATCGCCAGGAGCGTTGTGAGATGCTTGGTGACGTGTCTACGGTGGATAAGCTCAGATTGACAACAGGAATAAGGGAATCTGGGCCAATGGTGTAGCAATGTGCTGACCGGACAGAAATATGCCGCAAAATTTCGGTGTAAAGGCGCTACAATAGGATCGTGTTGGCGGACAGAGCATCGAGGCTGTGCCCAAAGTGGATGCGCGCACGTTGCGACCGCCTGTACCCTCATAAACAAGGAACTAACTGCAAACCGAGATGAGGCCGGATCCTTTTACATTGTCCAGTCTCACTACACCTTCGTTCTTGTTTCCTTTTATCCTCCCACCTGTTCGACAGCAGTTGCCCAGCCTGCAATCGCTGCATGCCAATTCATAAGCGCGCCCAGAGACCCTAAACAGACGGCCGCTGCCCCCGGAATCAGAGCTTGCATATAACGTTGCGTGCCCTGAGCATCGCATTCAAACCCTTCGACACCTACTGGAGCCATGGCCCACCGCTCACGCTCACAACGACCCTCGCGGGACTATCCTAATGGCCACCGCTCATCGCGAGACCGAGAGCTCACCAGCGAAAAGCCCTCGCGTAGTCGAACACGGCCCACAGGAGGTAGACGTGAGGAATCTCTGCCCCAATACAACCACAATGGGCACAAAGTGACTCCCGGCATCCACCCCGAGGGCGAGAGTGGCAGGAGAGGCTTCCACCTGTTCAAGTTCCTCCTCATTTGCGGCAGGAGTAGTAGCACACCGTCTACGCTGGTCAATATGCTGTGGCCTATAGTTCCCATTGCAATTGCACTGGTGAGTATTTCTTATGGACGAGCATTGGAACCGTTCTAACAGACGTCACAGCACTTTGCGACACCGGAATGGCATCTTGCCATCTTCATTACCAACTACATTGCCATGTTACCAGCGGCTAATTTGCTGGGCTTCGCTGGCCAGGAGTTCTCGCGAAAGATGCCGAACAAGGCCTTTGCTGTTGTTCTCGAGACGACGTTCGGTTCTGTTGTAGAGATCATCTTGTTCATGGTATTGCTCAAAACTTCCAATGGCGACTCGAATGTCCAGGTTATCAAGGCCGCCATATTGGGGTCTATTCTAGCCAATTTGCTACTTTGCCTCGGTTCATGGTAAGCTGCACCCTCGTTCGTCTGTTTTGCACCAGCTAACCCCTAACCAGCTTCATTGCAGGTGGAATTAAGAATGACCAACAAGAGTTCCATTCAGCCGTCTCCGAGAACGGTTCTGGACTGATGCTCGTTGCTGCTAGTACGTTGGTCATTGCTCACTATTATCTAACCAAACTAACCTCTTGCAGCGGCTCTCGTACTGCCCGCCGTTTTCTACGCTTACCTTGACCAAAACCCACACTACGAAGCCAACGTCGACGTCGCATACAACACTCGCCTAATTTCCCGTGGTGTTGCAATCATCTCGATTATAGGCTACCTGATCTACATCTTTTTCCAGACCGTCTCTCACGATGGTCTGCTTCACGAGATCTACGAGGAAGACGACCACAAGGACAAGGACCGCCACAAGGAGTTGAAGAAGCCCAAGCTTACTTTAATCGAAGTTATTGTTGCCCTCGCCATCTCTTTGGCCTGCGTTTCGCTGGTGGCCATCTCCCTTGTTCTCGAAATCCCGCACATCGTAGAGCGTGGTGTCAGCGACGCTTTCGTTGGTCTCATCCTCATTCCCCTCGTCGAAAAGATCTCGGAGCATCTCCTCGCTATCGATGAAGCCTACGACAACCAGATCAACATGGCGCTGGCTCACGTTCTTGGTGCCTCTATCCAGACTGCTTTGTTCAACGCACCGCTCGTTGTCCTGGTCGGCTGGGGTATCGGTGTCACCATGGACTATAACTTCGCCATCTTCGACGCCGTTGCCCTGATTTTGGCAGTTCTAGCCGTCGGTTCTTTCCTCCGTGACAGAAAGTCAAACTACCTGGAGGGTGTGCTATGCGTAATGGTCTACATCATTATCGCCATTTGTGCCTTCTACTTCCCGAACCCTGCAGAACACGGTGCATCTGGAGGCAGTGCCGCTGAGGGCAGTACTTCTGAGGGTGGCCATTAGAACCTACAAAGAGGATGGCGGGACATGAGCAACTGCAATAGTTGGATCAATTTGCAATCAACGATAGCATGGAGTTGGGGAGTTGGTGCCAAATGGCGTGCTCATGAGTTTCCAAGCGAGCATTGGCAATACCTTTCTTTGAGCGATATTTTCCTTCAGGCAGCGTAATTAGCGAGCGAAAGATACTGAATACTATAACTGTACATACTTTCAATCATTGTTTGCAAGAGAATCGTCAGTGAAGTTGTTCATGGTTTTGATGTTCCTCATATCCAGTGCATCGCTGTGTTCCTGGTGAGGGCCTGTAACATGCCGAACCCAGCTTAGCGTCTGCACGGGCCACCACA
The DNA here is from genome assembly GCA_004380135.1 of Stemphylium vesicarium. Lineage (NCBI taxonomy): Eukaryota > Fungi > Ascomycota > Dothideomycetes > Pleosporales > Pleosporaceae > Stemphylium > Stemphylium vesicarium. The sequence goes on from QXCR01000176.1 coordinate 18,831, forward strand.
CACTAGTGAGCAATATCGTCGTTCCGGTGTCCTTGCAGTATTTCTCCTCCTCAGCGACAATCCCACTAACCCGACAGCCACCGCCCCTTCCCACGACAGCCTCTTCCCACAGCTCATATAACAAGTCGCCAACATGGGTCGCGTCCGAACTAAGACCGTCAAGAAGTCCGCCAAGGTCATCATTGAGCGTTACTACCCCAAGTTGTCTCTGGACTTCGAGACCAACAAGAGGATCTGCGATGAAATTGCAATCATCGCCTCCAAGAGGCTGAGGAACAAGATCGCCGGATACACCACTCACTTGTACGTGCACACGCGCGCTGCGGAGGGTGATGAGCGGGCAGAGGCATTGGCATCTTGAGAGATTGAACGCAGGCCACAATGTATTTGCAGGCAGCCTTCAATCCTCTCAGGAAACCAGCCTCTTACCTAGAGCTCTCACAACACTCCTAGCGCTCTACACCCCAATCCACCAAACTAACGCTCCGCAGGATGAAGCGTATCCAGCGTGGTCCCGTCCGTGGTATCTCATTCAAGCTTCAAGAAGAGGAACGTGAGCGCAAGGACCAGTACGTCCCCGAGATCTCCGCTCTCGACTTCACCCAGAACAGCGAGTCTGGCTCGCTCGACGTCGACCAGGAGACAAAGGACCTGCTCAAGAGCATGGGTGTATGTTCCTCCCTACCCTCGTCTTTCGCCAACATGATACTAACCCATTCGACAGTTCGACAGCATCCCTACCAACGTCATTGCCGTCTCCCAGCAGCAAGTCGTCGAGCGCCCCCGCCGCTTCAACGACCGCCCCGGCCGCTCGTAGATACAAACGCCAAAGCGCGATCCGACGGTCTCCCTTCTTCCTCCTCGATTTACTGAAAACATGGTGTCTTGGAAATGGGTTCTTCTGCCACAACTATGGCGAGGTTTTACGGCTATATACGGCGGCATGATGATCAGGAGTCAATGAAACAAAAGGTTCTCTCCCCACTAGGTGTCGCTGAGTCTGACTGTCGAAAGACATGAGGACGATGCTTGATTGCCATTTCCCCTCCCCTTGCCCTTTGGCTTGACGTGATGTCGGTGTGATGATGTGATGAGGAAAGTAGGATCTGACAGGTAAGTGCAATTTCTACATTGACGTCAAGACATTATCGTGCGACATGCGTAATGATCGCTATCACGATATTCCTCAATGAAATACATTTTCGTGGCCTATCCGATGGGTGGTGTCCTGGAGTACATGTGCCACCACCTTCGTCAGCTCTGGACACTACCGAACTTCTTCCTGAAACCAACCGTCAATGTCGTCGCCCACGTATCATGACCTGCTCAGAATCATGGAGGCGCCTCGACTGCTTAGCATCAGGGCCATGCACCACTATATCCCTTTGGTCGCAACTTCGCATCCCGACCACGCTCGGTGCTGGCCTCTTCCATTTTGGCCTTCTCATTTTCTTCCTCGACAGCATCAGCGACTCCTGTCTGTGCTTCCTTCTCACCGATATCCAAAACAGCCTGGTGGAGACTTCCGGGTCTTGTCGATACCGCAGTGTCCGGTCTACGTTCTGCATCAAGGCTTGTAGTAGTCATGGGGTCAGATAGGACGGCCCTACCTGACGTAGCAGGCCCATCCACTGTCGACAAGTTACTCAAATCTGTAGAATTTTGCGAGTTGAAACTCCTGGGCGCTCGGGCCGACCTTGTGACAAATGTAGGACCTGGCCCGTTCTCCAAACTCGGGTATCGCCCGTGATTGTCGTGGACGCGCTTTTTGATGCCAGTAAGTGGGGGCGGACTAAGCGTTGGCGATTCTGGCGCGGCCGGTGAAGAAGGCGAAGTGTACTTTGGGCTTGCGCTATGGTTGTGACGGCGCTTCCTGTAGAGCATCGCGCCGAAGACGGAGGTCAAGATCAAGATGGCGCCGACTACGATGCCTGCTAGAGCGGCGTCTGAGAGGGCCATTTCTGTTTTCCTAGGCGCGATTTGGAAACTTGATGGAAGAAGTTGACAGTGATGAAAACCGACGAGTGGGAATTTAGCGTGACCGTTGAAGAGTTTGGGTGCAGACAGACTCGGTTTTGCATTGTTGAACATTGTTTGATCGGAACTAAGGGGAAAGTGCTGGAGCACAAACGGTTGTTCGCTCTGCTTTTGGAAGGCAAGAGGTTTTTGTGGCACGTTCGGGGTGGTAACAGACGGGTGGACACATACCTCACTGATGTTTTCACTGAAAGGAGAAAAATGACACGACATATGTAATTGTAAAACCTTTGATCTGGATTCGGGCAGCGATGAAGATTCCAAGACGGTACACGCAGTACTCTATCATCATTCCATACTCGGTTGTACATTACCATTACTGTCATGAGATCATCTCCGATCCTACAACCACTTCAGTAGCCCTTTCATGTTTCTCTTGAACCTCCCATGCACCTTCTCTTCAATCTTGCGCCAAACAAGTGCCGCTGGCATATCTTTTGACCAATGCCGCAAAGTTCACTTTTTATCTTTCCAGCCACACCACCACCCCTCTTTCGCCAGCAGACTCACTTCCACCGCCGGACTCCATCTAAGGTGTACACTTCCAAGGGGGTAGGACAGGTGGGGAAGCTTACCGCAAGAGCACCTCTGCTCGACATGTAACTTCTTCAAACGCAGCTCGATCCTGCGCACGTTGCGTTGAACTACTGCAGGTGGATATAGCGACGAAATCTGCAAGCACCAAGAATTTGAATAATCGTGTTTCCCATTGCAGAGTCCTGGGGCCACGAGACAATTGATCCGTGTTGCAAGCCTAGCAATGTTGTTGTAAGTCGTCAGAACACGATAACAATCCGCTACTGGCCTGTCTTCCTCCATGACCGTAGTCCCTGGACCCTTTACCATCGCTTTCATGTACCATTGCCTTTCACTAGCATATAAAGTGTGCAAAAGCTCGAAGACGTCGAACAGGTCTGATACATCCTCGATCCCGATGGTTAGGCTCCTGAGATGGAGGCTGAGTAACGGTGTCAAGGCATTGTAAATGGCGCTCATGGTGCTTTCGCTGAACATGGCCCAGCGGGGGATATCAATTCTCATATGCATCAGTGAGGAAAAATCCAAGGGCCGAAGGGGGCGGATCCTAAGCGGTGCATCGTGCTCATTGTCGTGTAGCGCTTGGAAGATGCGAGGCGCGAGGCGGACGCTTTCGTGCGACATTTCGTTTTTGATCTTCGAACATGAAAAGAAGAGGCCCATGTAGTCACGATAGTGATTAGTGATAGTAGGGTAGGAAGCCATCCGGTGCGAGGTACGAGTAGATGAGACGGATCTCCGCCGGTAAGTCCATGAGATGATATGGTTTTGTCGCGCAATGAAGTCCGATGAAATCGCCGAAGGTATCTGATAATGGCGTGCGTAAGTTTAGTTTTTTTTTTTGCCCTGAAATGAGTTGAAGTGACTGGGAGGTGGTGGAGGAGTGAGTAGAGCGATCAGGTAAAGGTACTCAAAAGAAGAAATGAATTGATGCAAAGTGATAACGTTGCTTGCCTGGAGCTTTCACCGGGCTGGTCCCAGCGTTTCACCATGAATGGACTCACCATCAACAATTCGTACATGATCTTATCCGGTGGATTGAAAGACTCCATCATAAGCTTGCTGCAAACACGCCTGGAGAGTTTGCGATTTGCTGCTGCCAGAAAGATCCTTGCATCTCGCGGCCTTGCATTTATTTCTGTTGCGCGAGAATTTTTTTCATGGCGATCCGATGATTGAAGCGTGATAAACTGAGAGCTATGAGCCTCACGGTATGGGAGCCATTGCTGGCACATGCACAGGCCGACTGCAACGATCCTGGTTCCTTAGTCCTGGATGATGTTCCAGACAAGTATTGACTTGAATCGACGCAGTTTCCCAGGTGAGAAATGCATAGCGTGTGTTAGTGCGCAAAGAGGTGTTGTGGGTAAAACTCGAGGATCTTATGCTATGGGTAGACGGCAAGATGTGGACGGACCATTTCGCGGACTTTTGGGGCAGGATGCAGTAGTGAACGTCGGCCCGGTGAAGTAACAGTCGAGGAAGAAGGTCGCGTCTTGCCACGGTATGCGCCTGACATGAAAATTGGCCTGGCACGATGGACAGTTGTGAACATACCCGTTTCGCGTCTTGCAAGTAATGCGCTAGAAGATGACGTTCGCCCGAGGTTGTTAGGGCCACATTTTGGCTAGGGTCACAACGACTTGCCAAGAAAAGCTAGTAGCTACGCGAGCGTGAATGTTTTTGCCTACACCTCCCGTTCCGACAACCCCAACCACCCCACAGCTCTCGGCCTCAAGCGTGAACCCCCACCCTGCACCCCCATCGGAATCCATTCACAACTGCCATCCTTTTGATCATATATTGGCCTGCAAGTACTCAAGTTACCTTGTTTGGTGAATCGGGTCTGTTGTCGCGCTTGGATCATCATGTCACCTGCTCCAATTACTCAGACCGCTCCTACTTCACCCTCCTCACCACAACAAAGCCACACCCCTAACAGTAGGTGAATACCACATAAGGTTGACCCGACCATAATCTCATATCAACCGCAGATGCTTCTATGCCAGCCTCGAAACACTTTGATGACATATTTCACGCCAAGTTCATGAACATCATACAAGAATGGAAGAATGACCCTTCACGTGGCCAGCTTACGCAGAAAGACAGAAAGACCTTCATCGAGAATGCCTTCTTTGAGACTGATGAGCTTTACTTTGGTCGGCGCATGATGAGCGACCACGACATCAAGCTTCGCGCTCTCACCAAAGTCTTCTACAAGGTTCTCGCTGAAGAACCCTGGTCTGAAGACTGGATACGCGCCCCAGATGTCGAGCGCAAGCTTAGCAAGTTTGAGATGCACGAAGACTCTGTTGCACTTGCAAAAAAACATGGGTTCACCACTCCCCGTGAAGCTGTTCGGGCCGCGCGCGAAGCCGGGATCAAGAATGCAGAAATCTACAAGGAAGCTCAAAAAGAGGGAAAATCGCTCAAGGATATCAAGCTCGACCGCGGACCTTTTGATGACATCGAGATTGTCTACATCGCCGGCACAGTCTCGTCATCGGCTACAAGCAAGATAGACCGTAACAGCATCTACCCTGTTTCCGTCTCGTCAGTCGCGAATGTTCTACAGAACCATATATGTAGGGACATGGTACGGCCTTATTCCATGGCGGAGCGCTTCGTCAACTGTACCGATACCAGAGAGCTTGAGGACATGCGCCGATTTGCGTGTAATGTATGCGACTTCTGCCCGCATCTCCTCGACAACGACAACGTTAGCCTTCTTGTCGTTCTTCTGATCCTCTCACGATCTGATTGTTGTCGCCGTTTTGAGGCCAACGGCATCCGCATCGAAGGCTCCACGATCAGTCACCGCAAGGCTGAATGCATGAAGAATAAGATGGGCTGGAAGAACAGCGAGGACAAGAAGCCCTACGACAACTTTGCTCAAGAATTCCAGACACGTGTGAAGAACGCCTGCTTCCCTGCACCTCGAGCCCAGCGTATTGGCGGTCGAAAGCCAGCGCGCACTTCGTCCACTCCTGCGACTCCTCCGATCTACGCCCAGCCTCCCATGGGCTACATGGCTCCTCCATCTCAGCCCCGAAATGACAATGCGAATACTGGTATTAACATTCCCGCTCCGCCGCCTCAGAACAGCTTCCCACAGCCGTCACCCCAAGCGGCCAAGGCCCAGCGGCCTCGCTCCTCTGTTGGTGCCGGTAGCAATGCCGGGGAGCCTATGGATCTCTCTTAGTCATTCTGAAGGTCTTTTAGGAAAAGCTCCCATCTCTCCTTGGAAATGTGTTGCTGCATGGCTATGGCGTCTTTTCCATGGGTCATAGGTTCTGCATACTGGTACAAAACGGCGTTTGGCGGGCGGATTGAGTTGAAATTCTTATGGCTATCGCATTGTGACGGCTTTCACCTACCCTTCAAATCAGATTCCTGTATATAGCACTTGTAGCCAAATAATACAAACATAGCGTAAGACAGTCGAACAACACATAGGTGAGGCTTTGTCCGATGACGATGGGGGCTTCCACCCTGATTCTTGCAGTGCATCGTGCAGACACAGAAGGGAGAAAGAGAAAAGTACGCTGATGGAATAAATAGGGTCTTGCTTCGTTTTGATATGCAGAAGATGTGCTTTTTGCCGTACCATCCCGTTTCACTCGGGTCTCAGACCAAGTTAGACCGCCAAGCCAATTGGGCATTAAAATTCACTGCAGGCTGATGATCTGCTGATCAACACCTCACTCGACGAGAATATCACTGCCATGGAACTCACCAGCTTCGAATTCTTTGCCTTCTTCCTGTGCTCGAGCGTCTTCGGTCTGCTCTTCTCTGTCTGGACCAAGGTATATCAATCGTGCCCTTACATGACCAGCTACTAACTACTCTAGTCGGAGCTCATCAGTGACCGCGAGATCACGCTTGTAGTCACAGTCTTCGTCGCAGTAGTGGGCGCGCTTCTTTCGCAACTCTCCACGAGCAGAGCGCTTACCAAGTTCCTCACGAAGGATGTCGGTGGCGTTCACGAGAAGCAAGTCAAGGACCTGACTGATGCTCATCGGCGCCATGTCGCGGGGCTGAAGAACGAGCATAATCACGAGCATCTGCGTCTGCTGAACAAGATCAACGACGCCGACGTCAAGCTTAACCGCATGCACAGCGACCATGAATTCATCTCAGCCATGTACCAAGAGCAGATGCGCAACAGCCAAGAACAAGACGATCGCATTATGTACCTCGAGAAGAAACTACAGGAGTTCGGTCAGACCACGCCTGTTTCTCGCGCTCCTTACTCTGCGCCACCGACTCAAATCAGCTTCTCTAGTCCACCACGGCGCCGGCGATCTAGCGAGGGGTTCAGGTCGCCTGGCTCCACGAGCTCGCTCTCTCAGCTCATTGAGGCCGAGGACGAGTAGGCTTGCCGAAGGGTATGCGAAGCGCATGGTGGAGAATCGGGTTTACGTTGGATGACTTGGCGGACATAAAGTGTATAGCATGCGCTTGCTTCGCAGCCAAGTGCCTCGCATGACTTGGATAAGAATGAACCATTACCATGACAACATCACCACTGATGGATGGTATCTGCACCGCCTGCAGCGTTTCCCACTTCCAGTGCATCTAATTTCATAGTTTTCGACGCGAAAATACGATAGAAAGGGCCTGGGCAAGTCAGGGTATCGTGTTTCTGAATTTCTAGAGCCTTGACATGGTCGCATTCATCGAGGATTCTGGGACCATATGTAGCGCCAGTACGGGGTGTCACCTAATAATGCAGGTGTGTAGAAATAAAGAGCCCCGATATTCCAACATGATCCTCGCCAGTTTTTTCGACGATTGTTTCCGCAACAGGCTCACCCAGATAACTACATCGCGGAATTCCCTTGATGTACTGCGCGCGGCTCCAGCATGACATTATTATTGTAAGTTTAAGCGCCTAGACCTTACTGTATTTCAATTTCAATCTTCTCTTCATGCAATTTGGGATCATATACCCAGCACGATATGCTGGCTCTTGGAAGGTGAAGGTGTGGTGTCGGTGAGATGTCGGATGATGAAGCCGGCATTCGGCATCCGGCGGGGTGGCTTCCGTGCTGGCGGGTTCCTTCCCGACGCCACAACATTTCCAGGACACACGTCGCCTTCTCTCTGCGTCCTCCCTTGAAACCATTGAATACACGCGGCACATGCTCCTAGGTCGTAGTGCTGGTAATCATCGATTCGTCACCCTGTGATTGCGGGGACAAAGTAAGCTAGCTATGCACAATGTAGTAGAGACCATGTAGAATATTCCTTACGTTAGACTACAAGCTGATCCCGCGTGGTGCAGGCAGTCGCGGCCTGCTACATCAAGTTACATGAGCGCGCAAGTGCCGCGTAAGCGATTGGCGTCACGGGGCCTATCAAAGTGACGTTCCGTCTATTGCTTTCGGTATTCTCAACAACATCCGTTCAGTCTCGTCTTGCGATAGATGAACATGCATTTGTCGTGATGCGGGTGTAGTGCGGCAGGTGGTAAGCCGTGGCTTCCTTGGCAGTAAGATGGGGCGTACCTACCTTACACAATCTCACGTCGTATGAAAGGCATATTCCCATCTTTTTCCTTCTTTCTCTCTTCATTCGTATCAGCGTTTTCATAATTACACCTTCCTTGCTCAGGTGCAAGAAGCCTGCAAGATCATTGAAGATGGGTACTAACTCCTCGTCACCATGGAAGGAATACAGTACACCTGATCCTGAACTCGTAGCCGTACGCTACCTTCCACACGCCGGTGTTGGTGAAACTAATCCACTTGCTAAACTGAATAGTTGCTACTTCATTTCCCGCCGCCGAAGTCGTTTGCAGACTACGAATCTGCCGCCGATCTACGCCAGTCCTTTAACGAGCAGATCGGTCAACTCATCGCAGCTGGCCTGGTGAAGTTTCCCAATTGGACTGGATACCACCGGTCCGAAATTCAGATTCCTACGCGTGATCGGGCTTCTCTCCGCTCGCTGGTGTTTCGGCCTGAGGGCAAGAAGCCTGGACCGGCATTTGTGTACTTCCACGGAGGCGGGTGGAGCTTTGGGATGCCAGAGTTTGGCGAGGGCCAGGCGGAGGTGTTGGTGAAGGAAATGGGCTTTACGGTCGTAAGCGTGGGATATAGATATGGACCCGAGAATGTGTTTCCCACGGCGGCATATGATGCCATTGATGCCGTGAAATGGGTATGTTGCTGTTTTCTCTTGAGTACGACTTGGATAATTAATCTGGGGTTTCACAGTGCACGGATCATGCAGAAGAATTGGGTGCGGATCTGAAGAGGGGATTTATAGTGGGAGGCACATCGGCGGGTGGTAACCTGGCAGCTGTAGCATCCCACCAGGCGGTTGATGACAAGCTCGATCCTCCAGTCACTGGGGTTGTTCTCATGTCTGCAGGACTGTGTCATCACGAAGCCATGCCGGACGTGTACAAAGCGCACAATTCGAGCTGGGAGGAGCACAAAGATGGTCTGGTTCTGGATCGACGGGGCATGGAGTGGTTTTATGGCAAGTTAATGATGCTCATCGAAAGAAGAGAACTGACCATATGAAGACAACTACAAGCCAGACCCCAAGTCACCATTGATGAGTCCATTGCTCTGGGGGACGCATCAGGGGCAGCCGCGCACATATATGCAAATCATGGGGTAAGTGGCGTCGTCTTGTTGCATGTATTTCGCTTACTGTGACCAGGGCTGATCCGCTTCGCGATGAGGCGCTCATTTACGAGAGTGTCCTCCGTGAAGCCGGGGCATCTACGAGAAGGCAGATGTATCCTGGCCTTCCACACGGAGCGCCCGACTTCTTTCCAATGCACAGCTGTGCGAAGAAGGCATTGGTGGATCTGAAAGAGGGTGTTGAGTGGATTATGGAACAGAGCATCAGACGATAGGGGCTGGAAGCGGAGTTTCCTGCGGCCATGACCAAATAGGTTTTGCTTTTATTGCGTCCACCCCCAATCTGAACAGCATCAAAGTACTTGATGGTCTCGATGAAATGACGAATTCCACAGAGACTTGATGTACGTGTCAAGTAGCCACCCCGGCAGCCCTAGAAGCCGTTGTGCTAGGGGCTCGCTTAAGCGGGACCCAGTTTGGGTTGCAGACGAGCCTGACGCGACCTGTCCGTCGGACCGTCATAGCGTGTGTTGCTTCTTTCACCACCAGACACACTCGACGAACGTGCTGTTGATAGTGGCGAGGGGGAAAAAGTGCTGCGACGCGGCCCCCGAGTGCCAAGATGCAGAACCAGCGACAATCGAGCCCCGCGGCGGCAGGCTCGGGCGCCCCACGACCAGCCCGATCAACAAACAATGACGCGACGCTCCCTTCACACCCGCTGAAGCGCCTCTCACTGCATGCGCCTACGGCCACCAACTCGCCGCTACCGCCGTCTCCCGCACTAAACTCGCCCAGACAACCCCGCCGGACGCCCTCGACGCCCAGCTTCAGGGCCGCCAACACGCTGCAGCGCAGTCCCAGCGTAGCCAGTTTCCGCTCCTCGACGCCTGCCCTGGGCCGAAAGTCGTCGACGTCCTCCCTGCGCGGCGAAGCCCCCCGATCCGGTACGCCTGCGGGCACCGTCTCCCGCCGCTCGTCGTTCAATCCCAACATGCAGTCGCCCATGCCCAAGAGCCCATTGGCTCCCCCACCCCACGAGGAGAAGCCACAACTGCGCGCCTGCGATGTCGCCGAAGAGTACTTCAAGAAGGAAATGGCCCGCCACGAGGGCCAGGGCGAAGAGGGCGCCGTGGATGCAGGCACCGTGGTCATTGTACACGACCAATGCTACGGCCATCGCTTCTCGCGCCCCAAGACGGCCAAGAGCACTCTCAGTCTGATCATGGAGCGCCCAGAGAGGATACTGGCGAGTGTCTTGGGCATATCCACAGCCTACATCCGCCTAGGAGAGCGACACAACGAGGGCAGCCACCCGCCGCATCCGCTCCATAACCCCCCTGAGCGCGTTCCCTTCAGGATCTGCAAGACGTCGCGCGTGGTCGACATCACGTCGCCAGTCGTTACAAACGTACACGGTGCCAAATGGATGGGCGAGCTCAAGTCACTATGCGACAATGCCGAGAGGAAGTTGGCCTCATCGGGCAAGGAGCTGGCTAGGGATACGCCAGCAGCACCCGGGCAGACGTCGAAAAAGGAATTGCACGCCGGCGACCTGTATCTCTGTCCCGAATCATTGAATGCCTTCCAGGGTGCCCTTGGAGGCGTTTTGGAGGCCGTAGATGCCGTCTTCAATGGCACGAGCACTGGCAAGGGCCCCTCGCGAGCTTTCGTCTGTGTGCGCCCGCCTGGCCATCACTGCTCTGACGACTTTCCTTCTGGTTTCTGCTGGCTGAATAACGTTCACGTCGGCATTGAACACGCCATGATGGCTCACAACCTCACCCACGCGGCAATCATCGACTTTGACCTGCACCACGGAGACGGATCGCAGGCCATCACCTGGGCCCGCAACAAGAAGGTTCAAAACATGTCCAAGAACACGCCCAACTGGAAGAAGACCTCGATTGGCTACTTCAGCTTGCACGATATCAACTCATACCCCTGCGAAGATGGCGACGATGACAAAGTCCAGGCGGCTAGTCTGTGCATCGACAATGCCCACGGCCAGTCCATCTGGAACGTACACTTGCAGTCGTGGAAGACTCCAGAGCAGTTTTGGGAGATCTACGAGGAGAAATACCTCGTACTGCTCGAAAAGACCCGTCAGTATCTGAAGCATCACACCAACCGTCTACGTGTTTCCCCGAATCATCCTGCACCCAAGGCTGCCATCTTCTTATCTGCCGGCTTCGACGCGAGCGAATGGGAGACTGCGGGTATGCAGCGCCATTCCGTCAATGTGCCGACCGAATTCTATGCCCGATTCACACGTGACGTGGTTCGTCTGGCTGAGGAAGAGGGTACCTCTGTCCAAGGTCGCGTCATCTCCGTGCTGGAAGGCGGTTACAGCGACCGCGCACTGACTAGTGGTGTCATGAGCCACATCAGTGGTCTTGTAGATGGCCAAGTCTTTAGTGACGCAAAGCCATCAGCAGGCCTTGCGTCCTCCATGCGCCAACGAATGAGTGGGCTAAGCGTAGAAGACCAACATGTGCTGATGCAGTCGGTTGAGACAGAACAAACACCCGTCGGCTACGATCCCTTCTGGTGGCATGCGACGCACCTATCAGAATTGGAGAACCTTGTCAGTCCTGGGCCTCTGGTTGCCCCGAAGAAGCCGCCTACTGGACCCAATGCCCATTTCTCTTCACCAACACAGTCCTTTGTCGCAAAGGTCGTTGACCCCACCAAGCTCAACCGTAGCCTCTCCGCCAAGTATGCGTCTAGCCCGTCGAGAGCACCCACACCTCCTCCACCAGAGGTCGACTGGGCCACTGCTGCACACGCTCTGAGCAGTTTATTGATTCCCTCAGATCGACAGACCCGTAGTTTCAGACCAGAAGACTTGATGGAAGTAAAAGTTAAGAAGGAAAAGCCAGCTCCTCCACCACTAGCCTCCGTACACGTGGACAAATCGGGCCGCCAGCTGCGTGGTCGCAAAGCGGCACCTTCCTATGTTGAGCCTGGCACCGACGACGACAAGTCGCACATGGAGTCTCGGGCAAGCAGGCGACAGACTATTGCTGACTTCGCTCCCGCCAGCTCAGAAGCTCCACCTGTTCGTTCTGCTTCGCGTCGGATGAGTATCGCCTCTAGTGTATCTTCAATAGGGGATGGCCGAAGCATAAGCCGTGGGCCAAGTGGTAGACGAAGCGTCGCACCCTCAGCGGCACCCGGCAATGGAGTCGCAATGAAGAAGGCACGGGGACAGACAGCTGCTGCTGCTGCTCGAGCTCCCCAGCGTCCTCAAGTACCGCGAGCGCCATCAAACTACTCTAGCAAGACCGGCGCACCCAAAGGAAAGGAGAATGACGGTATTGATGCGCTGACTTCTGGCTTGAAACGCATTACATTGAAGATGCCATCAAAGGAAGAACATGATGCTCGCGAGAAAGAAAAGGAAGAGAAACAGAAAGCTGCGGAAGTGCCCAAGAAGACGACGACTCGCAAAACACTAGCTGCTCGCGCGCCCGCTGCCAAACCAGCGGCTAAGGCGGCCGCGACTATTAAGAAAGGTCCTGGCCGACCCGCCAAAGCTTCGAAACCTGTCTCGCCTGGTCCTGAGCCACCACAGATGCAGAGTGCTGCTACTGCGCCTCTCCAGCAACCTCAGCCTGTTCAGCCCGATTCTGTTCCAGACCAGCCACAGGGCGCCGCCTCACAGTCTATCGATGGAGGCCAGTCTTCAACCGATGCTCCTGGCATGGATCGACGCATTTCCGGTGGGATTGTACAGCCACCCACTGATTTGCACGACATGGCCATGACGCCCGAGCAGATTCGCGAGCAATTGCCGATGCCGTCCTTTGTTACTGTCACGGAACCCTTGAAGAACGTCTCTCCACCTCCCCGCGCCGACACGCCTCCACCCCCGCCACCATCGAGCATGCCTCAGTTTGTCAACTACACAGCACAGACCTTTGGTGCGGAGCCGACTTTTGCAACATCGGGTGCAGCCGATGCACAAGTGTCGGCTACTTTGCAGTGGGTTGCTAACACTCATGCTGAGACTCCAGAGATGCCAGTAGTGCCGCCCATGTCACCACCGAGCAAGCGGACTGACCTTCCCGTGTTCACAGCAAACGGCCCAATACCCTTTGCGTCCAAATCTGGAGAATCGGGTCAGGTCGGTGCCGGTACTGAGATCAAGAACGAGGAGAAGGCCAAGGATATCTGGGAGGTACCTGACACCCCTGCTCGCTAGAGTGGTGGCCACTTTTTGACATGACGGCTGTTTTCAGCATGTGACCTAGTTTCTTTCTCATCAACTCCATTTCGAATTAGAGCGCTTGTAATTTTTAGAGGTTATGGCCGGGTTGCGCAAGTCAGACTACGTCTGACGATATCTGGTTTGGCGTTTATTGGCGGATACGGCGATTTTCGTCGCAGCGAGGACAGGCGAATCGGCTGCAGAACCGTAGCGTGACATGGATCGAAGCCATGCAGGTGGATGGCGAGTCGGACCTTCTTCTAGGCCGTCGACTAGTCATTCTTACTTAGCATGGGGATTTGTAAAGTCGATCGTCGATTGTGGTAGTAGTTGTAGTAGTTGTAGCAGTTGTAGCGGATTTGTTCTAGGCCTTTTTGCGCGCGATCAAGTAGAAGATACCCAAATCTGACCCCATTGCGCACTCGAGGTGCGCGGATGGCTTGTTCCTTTCATAGGTGTATACAAATTTCACATTTTTCCTCTCTATCAACCCACCTGGGCGTGAGAAATGCCTCCACACTTTTGGTATAGTAGCTTGTATATACTATAACACCCTCGCTCTCTCGTGGATGTGGATGCGTATACGCGCACAACCCCCGCTCTACCGCGATACAACAAGACGCTCGTATTCCCGAAAGTAGCCCAACAAAATACCCTGCTTAAGCGCTCGCCCGCCCGCCCACCCGCCTACACCCTGCAACCTCCCCCCCCCTCTTTGTCCCGTACTGCATACAAGGCCGTTCTTGTCCGGTACTGCAAGCCATGGTAATGAATGCAGCTAGACAGGCAGTCAGGTGTCTTTCCCCGCATCATCCCTGGACTGAGTAGAGGCAGGTATGGGTAGAAAAGGCAGCAGGAACCAATAGCTTAGCGCGAATTGATGCTGTTATTTGCGCGTACCAGGGTTTCTTGTTGCGGCGAGCGGGGAACACTACACCACACCACGCCTGGGCACACCAATGCGCGACATGCATCATGCAGCAAGCATGCATGCGCAAAGGGTCTTTCGCTGTGTTCTTGTCTTTCTGGGCACTGGGTATGGTCTAGCAACGTACGACTTGATTGCAGCTGTGTTGGGGACAAGAGAGGGAGAATGAACATGTGGTTACGTCATGTATGCTTTCTATCTAGCTGAACTATTGACGCTTTCTGTGGTGAGCTCTTTTGTTTTTGTTTAGGGAGCTGACGCGGGTGAGCTTACGAGCAGGTGGGTGGATGGGTGGACAAGGGCACGGCACCTGCGTTTGCGGGCTTGTTACCTAGAAAGAAGCTTGGAAGAGGGGAGTGGAGTGGAGTGGTGGAGCGGGAAGCGAGTTGGCGTGGCGTCTGTTTGACGTATGTAGGTTACCAGCGTACGTACGTGGGCCCTTGATTGACTGCTTAGCTCTTCCCTTCTACTACCTCTTTCTCTCTCTCCTTCTTCTTCTCTCCTCCTAGCCTCGAATCTTTTGCGGTGCGCGCCTGCTTTCTCTTTTCCCTCTTCTGTTTATCCGTTTGACGAAGGAGGTCAGCCGCATTCGCCACGCACCTCAACCGGCTTGCACTCCTCCCCACAAACCAAACCAAGACAACCACTAATCATGGCATCCTCACCCCCTGCCAGCGACACCTCAGCCGCGAGCCTGAACCCCTTCGCCAAACGCGACGAGCACAGTTCAACCTCCATCCTACTATACAAGATCACCACATCACTCAGCTACCTCCTCCTGTTCATCACAACCTTCTACTACACCTTCCACGCACCCAAGGGAGCCCACAGCCACCGATTCTGGCAAAACAATCCTCCGACGCCATTTGCGCAGAGTAGCCTTTTCACCAGCATATACTGGCTCATTCTATTCACACTACAGCTCGTCTATGCCTACGCCCTGTACATGAGCGACGCAACCTACGTCACCGCCGCCGCCAACATTGGCAGCCACTTCATCGCCAACAACCTGCTGCTGTTCGGCTTCGTAAACCTCTTCGTACGAAGCCATTTCTGGCTTGCGGAATTCCTGCTCGTGCTCAACTTTTTCAATCTGAGCTTTGCATACTTTAGACACTCCACGAGCCCAAGAGCGATCCATGTCGGCACCGTGAGTGGCCCGCTGGCTTGGAACTTTGTTGCGCTCTACTGGGTGGGTGCTGTTGCTGTGCATACGAACCACGAGGCTGCAAGGATTGTGGCAAATGTGTTTATCTGGGGTTGGTTGGGATATGGAGTCTTCTTTTTGGCCGCGTATAAGGATTACACCATGGGCTTTGCGCTGAGCTTGTTGGCATTCTGTAAGTTTTCCCCCGACCTTGTATTTTTGATCGCTAAATTGAGATAAAAACTAACTCGCCATGCAGCAACCGGTGTAGGACAGTTCCTTACTCGTCCGCATATCCTGCAACTCCAGTGGATCTTCGCTTTTACCATTGGCGGTCTCTTGTTCGTGCTCAGTTTGGCTGTCGGTATGCCGGGATTGCTTGGTCGCGATCCTTTCCCACGTGGTCAGGTAGTGGACGAGGACCGAGAGAGGGCGCCACTGTTGGCTGATGACTAGTCAATGACCAAATTCGGTCAGGGAGAGAGGCGTGTGCACTCAGCTGGTCGACGACTTCGGGTATGGATCCATTGGGAGGGAGTAATAAGGATATGGTGGTTCCAGGTTTCCAAGGTCAGCTTTCTTTGCTGAATGCAGGATGAAAGGACCAGTGTACTGTGGCCCATAGCCGTGTCAATAACTCACTGCACGAGTATAGTCATGATTCCACAACACAATACAATTACATGTAAAATCTGACATCTG
Organism: Stemphylium vesicarium; assembly: GCA_004380135.1. Lineage (NCBI taxonomy): Eukaryota > Fungi > Ascomycota > Dothideomycetes > Pleosporales > Pleosporaceae > Stemphylium > Stemphylium vesicarium. The sequence continues at coordinate 34,994 of QXCR01000176.1, forward strand.
AATATCATTACACTATCTACAAAAACTCTTCCTACGAATTTACTCAAAGCAACAAATCCTGGTTCCCGTCATTGGCACCAGGACTCATCACCATGTGCTGTGGCTCATTCTGATTCACCACCCATCCAGCTCCACTGCCACCAACAGGATCCGCCGAAATGGGGCTTCCGCCAAAGGTACTCTGCCTACCCACACTGGCAAAATACATGTCAGCGTCACTAACCGCATTGGCCATACCGTTGTCATTGGTTGGACTGAGATGCCCGTTTCCGTTGGTCGTAGTATCGAGTTGCGATCGCTCGGCTGCTGAGCGTTCTCGAGCTTGTTGCGCAGCTTTGGCCGTCGGCAGTTCGTCCTTTCGCAGGGCAGGCGAATCTTGTAGTTTTCTGGGTCGTGCGCTGCGGAATACCTGGTTGACGGGCTTAAGGTAGACGGTTGCCAGCGTACCGACATTGAGACACATTTCCTCTAGAGTGCCAGGATCCAGCTTCTCTGATTCTTCGGCGGTGATGGGAGGTTTCTCGCCCATGACGACCTTTTTCGCTACCTCAGGAGCGGAAGAAAGGAGACGCCAATACATGTAGCCTCTGTCGCGGAGATCGGGGTTGTCGGTTTCTTCGGTAGCCCACTTCAGCACCTTTGGGACAAGTGCAGATCCGCGCGTGGGTCTTTGGATGAACAGCTTGACTGTAGCTGTGAGGAGAGCGAGCTGCACCTCATGTGTCTCATCTTGGAAGGTGTCCAAGAAGTCCTCGAGAAGAACGTCCGAGTCTTCTATTCGGTCCGCATACTCGCCGATAACCCAGATCATAGCCGCCTTTGCTTCAGGCTCATCCAGCGAATCGAGGTTCTCGCATAGTGTGGAGATGATGGATTCGTATTGGTTGGGGTATTTGCGGAAGATGTTGCGAATAACGACTGTTGCCTCCTGCACAATGTACGAGACCTTTGTGCTCACGAGCGAGAGAAGGGTGCTGATACAGAGCTGGGCTGCTGGGGCGATCTTGATGGCGAGCTTGCCGATGGCGCGAACCGACTTGCGGACAAAGTCGACATCGATCTCAGTAGCATATCTGGATGTAGGTCAGTACAGACTTTGCAATAGAAGGAAGAGACTTACTCAGCCAATTCTGTCAGCACCTCCTTAATGTTGCGCTCCGTGGCCAGCATGAAGATGAGTTCGAGCTTGGTGACCTTGACGTAGATGGGGTCGTTGTATTTACAGAAGAAGACGCGAATATCATTTCGCAGAACCTCAGGCCGGCGTTGTAGGATAAGAAGGGCATTACGAAGGGCCAGGTACTGAATCTCTGGGCCTTTGGACAGAAGGGTGACCAATGGCGGCGAAAGCTTGTTGCATAAAGAAGTGACGACTTTTTGGTCGGATATATAGTTCATTAGGTAAAGGATAACGCGGATGCAAGTAAGAACAACGGCGGAATTGGAATGCGAAAGTCGGGGTGATATGCGCTCGGCGAGGATTGCGGCTTCGCCAGTATCCTGGGGGACGTAGTTCATCATGGCTTCCAAGATGTACGTCTGGCCCCATTCGGAGCAGTCCGGAAGGATGGAAACAATCTTTGATGCGCTCGCGTAGTCGATGGTGAGCTTGATGTTCTCGCTTCGTTCCCAAATGTCCATTAGACCGGCCAGTGCGCTTGAGACTACGGTGGGATTCTCGTCCCTCAGCATGCCGTTCAGTCTGTCGATGAGATCTGATTGTTCTACGAGATGTCGGTCGTGGTCATAGAGCTTCGCGACGCAGAAAGCTGCCGTCTTTCGAACATAGGGATCCGAGTCTTTGAGGAGATTCTTGACGTGGGGTACGGTGGCTTCGACGAATTCTCGCACGTGGATGTAGGACATGGTTCGTAGAGCGAGGGCGCGTACCAGGGGGTTGTTGTCGTTCATGTCTTCTTGTATGACGGGGAGTGCTTTGAGAGCAATGTCAGGTTTTATCCTAGCATAGTTGACCAGATACAAGAAGCACCTGGCGTCGTAAGCATTGTGTTGTGTTTAGTAGTAATAGAGAGCATGGCGCACATCTTCTTGATTTCCAGACTCGGAATGTGCATACATCCGACGATATCGGGAAATAGCGCAACCATGTCATTGTTGCTCATGGTCATGTTGGCGACAATCTTCTTGAGGGCCGTCTTCTTCGCGGAGAAGTTCTTGTCCTTCTTGCCGCCGCTGTTCAGCTCGAGGCGGAGTTCGGCAACCTTGCCCTGTGAAGTGCGGAGGGCGCGTAAGCGCGCGTTATCAAAGGCATAGGGGAGAAACATCATCATGAGACGGGCGGGAGTGTGCTGCGGACAGCGACATGCGCCTGGCTTCTCTCGAGGCAGGACCGAGGTGTGACAGGACACAGGGGGTGGTACAGATAACAGAGACAAGACATACCCTCGCGAACAGCTTCGCATCCTGGCCGCCCTGGCTCATGATGGGCTAACAACGTGCCTGGCCGTCACACAATCAAGATGACCTCCCTCGCCAGCTAGCGCCCCCTCCCTTGCCGTGTGGACGTGTGAACGTGTGGACGTGTGGTGTGGTGCGGGGTTGGGGGTTGGGTTTGGCTGATTCGCTCGTTTATCCGTCTTTTATCGCGTCGCGCATGTCGCAGGAACGTGGTCGGGGGCTTGGTCGGCGTGGAGAGTGAATGGCACGGGAATGCCAGGGACATGTAACTTTTGGGGCCTCTGCCGGCGGTCAACACGGAGGAGGGGACGTGCATCCGCCAAGCCCGCCAGCCGTGCATGCCTCTCCACGCGCGCGCTCCGCAACACCACAAGACATCGTGAACTGTCCAGCAAGTCTGCCCCAACACCACCACGCCTACATCACGACACTCCAATATACCCCGTCGGCCAACACACGGCTAAAATGTCCATGACGCCCCCGCCGCCCCCACAATGGGTGCTCGACCTCAACTCGACGCCCACATCTAAACCGAAGAACGGCTCCCTCGCAGACCCGCCGGGCTACACTGCCTCGCTGACCAAGAAGGAGCGATCGGCCGCGTCCAAAAATCAGAGGGTGCCCCCGACGACCGAGGAAATGGACACGCTCAAGATGAAGAAGGCGTGGGAAGTTGCCATTGCCCCCGCGAAGCAGTTGCCCATGAACGGCTTCGGTACGTCATATCCCGACCCAGGAAGGCACAAGCCACGACATGACTAACTAGACCTTCAGGAATGTACATGACCGGAAACACGCTCCAAATCTTCTCCGTCTTCATGGTCTTCACCCTCTTCAAGACGCCCGTCCTGGCCGTCCTCGGCCTCCAGCGCACCTTTGCTCCCTACGAAACCCCCGGCACTTCTGGCAGACTACTCGGCGTCAAGCTCGTCTACATTGCCTGTAACATGCTCATGCTAGCTCTCGGTATTTGGAAGGTCAATGCAATGGGTTTATTACCAACGACGCGATCAGATTGGCTGGCATGGGAGAGCGAGAGAACATGGTCAGAAAGAGCAGTACCCAGAGAGTGGTTGTAGGCGTTTCATCAGCCTAAGCTTGAATACAAGAGAATCAATGCATTCATTGAGAGTAGACGAAACTCGTTCCAAATTACCCGTCATATCCTTTCAACCTGTTCCCCTCTTGGCCATACTAAGCACTATGCAGCCGGTATTTCTTCATCGGCCATCTCCACATCCGTCTCCCCTTCTGCATCTTCCTCTCCTACGGCTTTCAGAAAGTCTGTCCTTTTGCTCCTGAATCTCATTACCATGATCCTCTGCGTCTTCATCCCCGCATTTCCCACTCCGCCCATTACAACGGGTGCTTCCTCGACAACGGCTCTCAGCTCTTCCCTCTTGGTTCCAAGCCTTACAGCCACCAGATCTCTTGTCGCGCGTTCGAGCTCTACATCAGTCGCTAGATCTGTGTGGGGTAATTTCATCAGACCCCACGGGATCGTCTCGGGGCCATCGTGGCGAATATCTTGCGCTAATGCACCAACTGTGTTCCGTAACGTCTCCATGTTCATGTCTCCTCGGAAGTCGTCCGCTAGCATATCTCTAATCCTCGCTTGCAAATCAAGCAGACTGTCCTCTCCTTCTCCGCCCCTTTTAGCAACACTCTTGATCCCACCTAGACAAAGAGCTACACCACTCCACTTGGTAATCAGCTCCTCCACAACCTTCAACACACCTTTCACATCCATGCTTCTATCCCTCTCTGCCACCTCACCACACCCAGAAAAGTCGACGAGCTGCACATCGGGGTACCCGCGATACCGATGATGCATATACACCGGATACAAGTTCAGCATGACATTCTCCATCGAAATCTTGCCATGCACCACACTCGCTTTCTCATGCAAGAACTTCACTGCATCAATCAAGCCGACGCAGATATGCCCCACAAGCCATCCCGGGATGCCGCGCTCAATATTCCTTGCCCCGAACTCTGTGAGCGTTGGCCCGAAAATGGGGCGGGAGACCATAAACGACGTCGTAGCCGAGAATGTATGCTGAGACCGCAGGACGTAAGCGCCGATTTGTAAACTAGCGGTTTCACCACGCGAATCGTGTATCTTCTCCACGGCTTCGACTTCTGCTCGTAATGCTCGCCTGTGCACTGGGGTTTTGACAACGACAAGTTGGCGCAGTAATGCCAATTGCGCATCTCGTAGCGCTGACGTCCCGTTGTGCTGCATAGCTTCGTAGACTACATCGCTCTGTCTGTCGTACTCGAGCAAGCGCAGTCGTTGCCGGAGACGCGTGTTGCCGCCAAGTGTTGAGAATGCGGCGTGTGTGGAGGCTGTGCGGGGGGTTAGCTCGGAGTCGATGGTGGGGGAGGAGGGAGGATTGGCAATGCGCGGCAGACAGAGGTATACGCCTGAGGAGGAGGAGGAGGAGGCGTTAGGATAGGAGAGAGTGCGCACGACGCGGAAGAGGAGGCCTGGCGGGCGGAGTGCGAGGGGCGGTTGCTGGGATGACATTTCTATGGTGTGGTTGATCTCGGGGTAAGGAACAGAAAATCAAGTAAAGTCCGTGAGCAAGAAAGTTGTTTGTTATTAGAGTCGTCGGTGTGTGTTTGCAAGACGCGGTGAATGAGACGACGCGGACGTGTGAGGTCATAGTGGAAATAGTGCGAGTAAAACTGTTCAATTATGTTGGGGTTGCGTCACTGGCATTTCATCTTCTCGGCGTTGGACTGGAGTACAAGTTGGAGTGAAGTTGAGCTGAGCAGATTTTAAACAGAGTATGATTAGCAATTTCAAGTATACTAACACGGGTAAAGAGGAGCTACTCGTGTACTCGGTACGGCACCCTCGCTACTTGCTCTTACTGCAGCGATACTCCTGCGCTGGGTAATATACCACAACGGCACTTACGTCACTGGGAAAAGCAGTATCAGGGATTATTCGCAAGGCACCGTGACGTGTTTGGGAGATACGGCAACCGCAGCTGCATACATGCGACAGAGACAATCTCATTCGCTGAATGTGCTCTTCATTCATTGCCAGGCCACATCATATACTATGTAGCTATCTTGATACGTACTTCACCCCCTCTTCTCCGCATAATCCCGAGCAGCCCTTTCGACCCTCTCAAGCAAGCCTTCGCGCCACCCACCCTTCGCATCCCCCTTAAACTCCACTTCCTTCTCCAGCGACCATGCCAGAAGCCCCTCTGCCCTCGCCCCATCACTAGCATCCAAGACTCCCACCGCCACGTCAACAATAAACGGCCGCCCATTGCTCGCAAAGAAAACGGTCGCAGAGCACGTCCCACAAAAGTATCTCTCTATACCCGGCGACGAGTTGTAGTACCTGAGGCTTCCGATCCTTTCATCTTGGGCATCTACCAACGCGGCCAAGTCGTCCATGTGCGTTGGAAAGCTGATGTCGCCGGAAGAAGAAGTGGAATAAGAAATGTTCTTCAACTCGACAAAGGTCCAGTTAGAGACATCATTTCCGCTTTGCAATCTGCAGCTATTGCAACCACAGAGGTTTGCTTTGATCTTTCGAGTTTGCGCGTCCACGTTCCAAGGGAGGTCTTTGGCGTCCATGGTCTTATAGTCGCCACGGTGGAGGAGTAAATCCACGCCTTGGCACTTACAGCGGATGGGTACGCTGTCTTGTCTATCCGCCGCATGTTCTGACGCTTGATCTTGTTTGGGCCAATCCTCTGGAAGCTCAATCGCATCCTGCTTGTATGTACTGCCAGAGAAACACTTCAGCGCAGGGCCTGTCGCGTTGACGTTCCGAAGCCAAGGGCTGGCGCCCCCGTCTTTCGTATCGCCTAAAAAACCCATGTCGTCCCATCTGACTGCTTCTACCTCTTCGGCTGCGAAGTTGTTCAAACAGCCAGTCAGTACCCCGGTTGTCTGCGTCCCGTCATCGAATACGCCGAATATAGGTGTCGAGCATGTTGGACAAAACAGGAAGTCGAAGTCGGGAGAGTATTTGTACCGCTTGAGACTGGAAAAATCGTTATTTGACTCCGCGAAGGGCGATGGCCAGACTATGGAGGTACAGAGGCTGCCCGTTACGTGGCGGCAACTGCTGCAGTGACATATGTGCGCCTTAAGGGGCAGGCTGGATTTGGGAAGGTTTGTTGAGTAGACGTGCGAATTGCAGAGGCATGATGCTGTCAGGTCGATTGTTTCGTCGACCATGTTGTGGGTGTAGAAAATTCTGGCTTGTTTAGTCTGAAGGAACAGAGAAGCTTAGAAGAGTGGTTTGCAGACACAAGTTCTTGAGTTATCAATCAAGATTAAAAGTACAGAATGCTGGAACCATGTACAAGTTTAATTTATAATCTGAAAGTTTCAGGCAGAAGCTCTGTTTCCCTTCTTCTTTCCGTAAGGCACGTAATTATGACGGTGAGTGTGGGGGAAGATTGGTCAGCGGTTGCGGGGTTGGCAGGTGCGTCTCGTACTCCGCATTAGAAGTTGACGTGACGAACACGAAAACATGTGATCGAAATTAACAGTGCTTTGAAATACACTCAGCCGTTCTTTCCTTACCACTATATCTTCACGACCCGCATTACGTCAAATAAGCCGACTTTTTGCTTATCTGATAAGCCATCCCTTAGCAACCCAGTCACATGCTCCCCTTCCCTTCCCCGTTGATTGCTGATAAGTGTAGTCTCGCCCCTTTTGAATTCGCATGTTCGCCCTGTTGTTCCAGATATCCACGTTTTGACATTATTGAAGTACGGTCCGTTGAGTAGATTCGTTCCGTATGCTGAGGCCCATGGTGCGTCGACTTGCCAGGGTTCCAAACAACCTCGCAGATCTGGCGTAAATGCAGTGACCACAACAACTTGCCGCTGCTCTTTGCCTCCGGTGCCGGTCGGGACCAGGCCGCCTTCGCTTGTTGTGGGGTTTGGGTTCTTGACCTCGTCGACTAGCCATTTGAAATCTCTCTTGTGTTCCAGATTGTGCTTCTCCACATCCCATTCTTGTATGCCGCTTTCTGCATCAAACTCTGGCATCTTCCGCAACACAGTAGCAGCATCTAATTCCGGTATCTTGCTCCACAACGTGCAGCCTAGCAGAGTGATGTTCGTTCCCGGGACTTCGCTTCTGGTCTCATACAGAACCTCCAGTTTACCCCTCGTCGCTGGCTCTTTCTCTAGTTTATGCGCCAATTGCAGCCCGTCCATCCACCCGATGCCTTGGAATTCGAGTGCACCGAGGACCAGAAAGACTTTCTCGTGAAGGTTGCACCGCCGGATGAGGAATGAAAGGTATTGCTCGTAGTCTATTAGGCGTCCAATGTTTCCCGCGAGTATCAAAAATGGCGCTGCTACAGGAATGTGAAATGTGAGGTATTGCGACTCGTGATCTAGATGGAGATCGGAGAGGACTTGGAAAAAAGTCTTGGGACCGGAGAAGAGGCCGGATAGGCGTCGCATCTTGGAAGGCAACATGTTATTGTTGCGATTGACTCGTGTTGCTCTGGCGTAGAATGAAAAAAAAACACGATAGAAGAGTAGATAGTTTGTCACGAAGCGTGAAATGTACGGATTGAAAATGACCGTGGATATCTCAAACTGGCCAGTTGGAAGATATTGAGAGCGATTAGTGAGGCCGAGGATACTATAAAGAAACAAAAAACACAAACGTAGTGTGAACGAGGGTGGTATTATGTGCAGGAGCTGAACACAGCTGAGCGGGACAAGTCTGACTGCAGGATTACAGTCAGCCAAATCGCCGCGCGAATACAGCTTATAATGGCATTTTGCGGTGTGGAACGGCGCACGGCGCGTCCGCAGTCATTCATAGAGAGCTGCACGCGTCTCGCAATTGGATGAGAACCGTTCGTTGCGCCGCATTGTTGGTGTTGCGAGGTGGTGGCTGTGGAGGAAGTACGGTCTCGTGCGGGACGAAATTAGATTTCAGCTAGGCTGAGTTCGGATGGCGCGCTCAGCCCCACTTGCGCACATCCCTGATTACCTCCTTCCCAGCTCCTTCGCGACAGCAGCGATAACTCCCATCGTAGAAATCATTAGCAAGTGTACACACATTTCTCAAGCTACTCTTCTGGCCCACACGCCTCATCTGCTGTTGGCGGCTTTCCTCGTACGATCATCCCGTTCGGCATTTTCATCGCTTAGAGTCATGTCAATCATCATGACATGCGCTGTCCTCCACTTCCATCACGTCCAAAAACTTGGATAGGACGCTCCGCCGCAATCCCACACGGGTTTCTTCTACTGATTTGGCGCGTCGGACTGGCAAGTTGATCGCATGATCGTAGCTCTGCACCACGATCAGATGATGACAACTTTTGCTCATTCCCCAAGAAGACAACGAAGGTGGAAATGCTGAGGTGCATGATGCCGGACTGGGTGCCGAGCTAATTGATTGCAAGTCCCACCATGGGCTGGCTGTGCCAAGCTGTTCCAGGGACCCAATCACGCGAAACTGTCTCGTGCAGTTTTCCAACAGATGACGACAGACGATAACCTCATGTGCACGAGAGTAGCTTCCGTAGACTCCTTCGAGTTGTTATGGAGTACGGTAAGATACAATTTTACCATGACTGCTTTCTGTTGCCAATTATTGCACCAACCTCAGATTTGGAAGCCACCGTCCAAAGACCGGGCGCTTTGAGGACACTGACGGGACCCTGAGAAGCAACATGGGTACGCGATGCTTGCACGAGCATGTTGTTGAGTGCTTTACGTTATCCGGCTAAATGTATTGCCTCCCGGCGTCCCCTGTTATGCAGCTTACCGGCAGGTACAAGGGTCATCACGATGCGCCTAAACCCTGATACTCTCACTAGACCTATGTATGGCATCTCGGAATGCCTACCCTCAACAGTCTCGTCGCTATACAATAAAGAAGCTACCAAAGATTTGCCACAGCTTGGCGGTCGAGACCCTGAGATCTACTTTAAATATGAGGCTGAAGCACTAATGCATCGAAGTCACACCATCGACGGGTCGATATTGCATTTGCGCGATCTGAGAACCTCGGACCTGGAACTGATTAGCCAGATGTGCCTAAAAATAAGCTCGCAGTACTCTCAACAGGGGGGCCATCCCAGGTACAGATGCAATCTACCACTACGTTCAGCCGTCTTATCGGTCCCTTTGCCCGTATGGTCTTCTCCCACGACACAGCGAGCATTGGTGCCTGACTACTCACTGCTTCTTGGAAGACGAGCAGGTGCTGTGCCCCGATGCCCTTTCATGGTCGGAGTAAGATGACCTGCAATCTTCCCAGCTTTTGTGAGTGCTGAGACGAGTGGATGAAGCCGAATGGGCTCTAATATCTCACAGGTTCTCAATTCATTCTACTCAGCATCTTCTGGCGCCAAAAATGAAGCTGCATGTTCAATATATTTCATGTATCACAGCAGCCCTCCATAACAACTTTCGTCTCCCGTATTTGTGGACCCGCCGTTCAGGCACATCTCGCCTACTATGTCGCCTAGTTGAGCCAATCATTCAGACCCAGATTCGAGCGCTTGGCTGTCAGCTTCTATCAGCCTGAGGAGGTCTGTCTTGTTCTCTAGGACGTGTTCGGATATTAGGCGACTTCCATGCAGCCGGGAGCCATGGATCGGCATCTTGACTACCATATGGCCTTGAGCGAGCGGGTTACTAGACGCGGAGTCTTCGTATTCATTTACACCATGAATCCAGAGCTTCAAAAGTTGTATATGCTCACATTCCGTCTAAACTACCTTGTCGCCAACTCTAGACGACGCGGACCACAATCATAGAATGCTTATAAACTTGGTGCTCTTGCAGTTTGTTCATTCCATCTTTCCTCGATATCTTACCCTTCTTCATTCATTCGTTTCGCAATCATTGGCCACAATGAAAGTCTTCTCTTACTTCAATTATGTCTTGCTAGCGTGCACGCCACTCGTTGAAGCTCACCCAGGAATGGGTGATACGATAGCCGAGATGCGCCACCTAGCTGCTCGAGAGAAGCGCCAGGCCTCGAAGGAACTCATCGGTGATCTCAAGACCCTCTCAGACTCCAAACTCACTGTAATCGGCAAGGACATCAAAGCCATCATTCTGGATCAGAAAACGGCCGAATCGGCTACCATGGACAACTCGATCCCGGCTGGTAACATTGGAAGCGCGGCTTGCAAGGCTGATATGTGTTGCCACTGGAAGTGGCTCGCGTACGAGATGACAGCCAAGTTCAACGGTACTTCTGGCCGCTGCAGCAAGTTTGCACGTCAAGCTGTTCGTCTGGGCTTCCACGATGCAGCAGTTTGGTCTAAAAGTACCAGCTACGGTGGCGCGGATGGCAGCATTCTTCTTAGCGACGAGATGTCTCGAACGGACAACAACGGTCTTTCCGCCATTGCCGACCAGACAAAGAAATGGTACAACAAATATAACCAGTACGGCATGAGTATGGCAGACATCATTCAGTTCGGTGCCAATGTCGCCACCGTCGTTTGCCCGCTAGGCCCCCGCCTCCGCACCTTCGTGGGCCGCAAAGACAATAGCAAAGCTGGCCCCACCGGGCTTCTACCCGGCGAGAAGGACTCAGCGGATAAGCTCATCAAGCTTTTCCAGGACAAGACGATCGACCCACATGATCTTGTGGCACTTGTAGGCGCGCACACGACGTCGCAACAGCACTTCGTCGACACCAGCCGGGACGGTGACCCCCAAGACTCCACGCCTGGTATATGGGACATGGCTTTCTATCCGCAGACCACAAGCAACGCGCCGCCTCGTGTTATCAAATTCCAGAGCGATATCAATCTAAGTAAAGATTCTCGAACCAGTGGATCTTGGGCGCAGTTCAGTGATAGGGCTACTGCACAAGGCAGGTGGAACGCGGTACGTCGATCCTGCCTCGTACTTAGATTGCAGCCACTGACGATTGGAATAGGACTACGCCAAAGCCTATACACGACTGTCTCTCCTTGGAGTAAACAATATCAACGACCTCAAGGAATGCACAAAGGTCCTGCCTGCAGAACGCAAGACCTTTGTCAGTGAAGATCAAGTTTTACTTGACCGTTGGCTTCAGGGTGAATTCGATCAGCTGAACAACTTGGTGGATGACGCTATTCAGCTAACGGGTGTCATATCCAGCCGGGAGGAGAAACCCTAGGGGCGCGGAAACTACTGGTATCGAATTTAGACATCATAAAGACAATATTATGCTGGCTTTTCAGGTTTCGCAATTCGTAATTGGCTTATAATTTCTTGACTCATTCCCATCTATTCACTGCTCATTTCGAGTCCTTCTTTCTTCAGCCGCTCATTCACCGCGCAGGCCCCGCCAAGAGAATACCAGGCTGCTCACAAGAGTAGGCAGCTGGCAGTGTTTGCTAACCGCAACTTGTGATCAATCCGCTTGCTATTCGCTCTATATCAAAATCTCCTCAAATATTACATCTTCCACCGCATCAAGCTCGTATAATGGCATCACCACCTAAGATCCCCAAGTCGGCGCTGGACAAGTATCTTCCCATCAAGCTCATCAGCGATACAGCGGGCAGTCGCGTCATCGCAGTCATTCCAAGAGCCAGAGGCATACCAATCGCCCTTTCCTTCCTGCTTGCCCTGAAGATTCCCGCCCGAAACACCGACCGCGTCACCTTACTGAACCAGATCAAGGCCGCGCAACAGATCAGCACCCGCGACATCACCAAGGTCGTAGACCACGATCCCAACGGGAATTGGCACGTGACGCTCTTCCACTCGGGCCAGACGATCGAGCAAATCAAACAAGCCCTGTTCCCCGCGGGCCTCCCACCTTTCCTCGTCTTCAAGATCTTCGTCGAAATTGTCACGGCGCAAGACATCTACCTAGAGCCAAGAGGCATGTGCCACACCGATCTGGGTGGTACCAACATTATCCTCTCGCCGACAACGATGGAGGAACTGCTGTACGTGCGCCTTCTTCACATAGAGAGCATTGCGGCATGGGACGACGAAGTGGTTTGGAAGCAGGCCATACTACTGCTTCGATACCTCACCGGCGGTGCGGATCGCATTCCCCACCGTTTCCGGACGAACAAGAAGGGCAATCAACTGGAACACATCAGGCATTGCAGTCTGGACGATGCAGATGATTTGTATTCGTTTGCAGCTCGGTATGATGTTGAAGGTAAGGGAAGCTGGAAGGAGATCAAGAGCAAGTGTGCGAACATGGCAAGGGCGCTGATGCTGGAGCTGTTGGATCAAGGAAGGCTCGCGGATGTCAAGGAGCTTATCGGAGAGCAGAAGGTGACGTTGTTGGAGTTGGACGAGGTGGTTGATGAGGGCGGCACGGAGGTTGTGGTCGACGAGGATACCTAGATGGGGGCGGCTAGACGCCTACGAAATGGGCTGAAGTTAGAGGAAGGAGCCAGCAGAAGTCGACTTGCAGAACAAGACGGTGATACCCTAGAGCTCTTTCAAAGAATGAATTTCATAATGATAGCCTTGCGATGTTTCCCTTGTGTGATGGTCTGCATGTTTCCGCTTGCTACGCTCTCCCAGTGATGTCAGCTTGCTATGGTAAACACACTGGTTTGCTCCTGCCAGAAGAATATGAACACTCCCACTCGCAATTCTCAGCCCGCCATTCCACCCGCCACAATGTCCACTGAGCACTGTGATCTCAAGATCCCCCAAACCGCACGATCGCGATACTTTCCCCTCAAGCAGATCGGTTCAGGAAAAGATGGCATCGTCGTCCTTGCCGCGCCTGCCAAAGGTCCGAAAACCCGATCTACGCTCATCGCACTGAAGATCATGTGCGACGATGCAATCGGCACAATCAAAAAGGGGAGACTGGAAACCCTCAAAGCCGTGCAGGAACAGCACAAAGATGACCAGCTCATTGCTGCTGTGCGTGATTACCCCATCGAACGCAGCATCAACTGGATTTGTATAGACTACATCCCTGGATGCAGCGTCTGGTATTTGTTGAGCTGCATTTGGGAAAGACACTCCATGCCACCCGCGCTCATCTTCCACATCTTCGCCGAAGTCACGCGCGCGCAGGCTCAACTCAAAGAACATGGACTCTGCCACATTGACCTGAAAGCAGGCGGGAACATCATGCTCGTCCAAAACTCAGGGAGCCATTTGCCCTCTGTCGTGCTTGTGGACCACGGCGGTATTAAACCTTACAATCAAGCCAAGGTGCTCGAGCATATGGTGGGTTTGCTAAAGACTATGACCAAAGGGAATAGAGGTGTGCCGCAGAAGTGGCAGTTGGGTTTCAAGAGAGGGACTATGATACTTGCGGATAGGTTGTACAAGGCTGTGATCATGCATGATCAACAGGGTGAGGTGCAGAATCTGGAAGAGCTTTGGGATCGACACAAGGAAAGCGTTGAGATCGTCAAACGTGAGTTGTGGGATGAGGAGGAGATGGGTCATTTGAAGGATCAGCTGCGGGATGGGAATATCACCGGAGAAGAAATTAAGTATCTGATAGGGAAGGGTGGGATGAAGATTGAAGTGGATGAACGGGAATGATGTGAGACGGGCGTGGGAATAGAGGATGGCTGGTGGATCTCATTGGATTCCTTACGGCTCGTCGATCTCGCGCTCGACAGGTAAAAATTGTGCATTTGGAAGATTGAAATGTCATGCCAGACCTCGATGATCTCCCTAATACGTCCAAGACTGCTAAATCTATATTATTAACAGCTCGATGAGTACAATGCACGAGACCTGTGTCCATTGAGACAAAGCAGTCGTTCCATTGAAGGCAATCAACTTTTGACATCGTAGGGTAGCGAACGCTCTTGCTTCTGCTCTACACCACCAACATCAGCTAGATCTAGAGTAGACGAGCTATCAGCCGAATGCTACACACCCGGCATTCCAGTAAGTGTACTCGAGATGCTTCGTGAGATACCTTGTCGGCTCAAGTCCTCATACCTGGGGATTTTCTGTTCTCGTATCTGGAACTTCAGTGTTAAGCATTCCTGAGGACCAGAAATTCATAGTCGAGAGATGTTCGGGTCTGGCATCCGTCATGACAGCGCAGCCTTGTCTTCCCGTGTTGAAAGTCGAGTTCAACGATCGAATTGGAAACCAATCATTGAGCCGAAAAGAAGCGCCCAGCGGCTCCAAGGGAGAGCTCTGGCAACGCGCGACCTGTGGTGCAGAGACGGTCTTGCAAAAGCTAGTGCGCTGCCCCTGGGCTCCATGAGAACGCTGTGCGTGAGCATACCCGAGCCCCTTCGCAGCCATCGCTTTTCGTCCCTGATCGTTGTAGGTACTCCGCTTACCCAAGCCCTCGATATCGGTTGTTTCGGTTGGTTGTCTAGAGGCTTCTGTTGTGCGGGCTCCCTCCTCGCGCGCCTCGTGGGCTGTGGCTGTTAGCTGTGGCGGCGCGCTTCAATCTGAGCCGAGCAAGAATGGTCGCAGATCGATGGCATGGTGCCAAGATCCTCCTGCACGGTGGAGAGGAGCTTGTTGAAGCCCATACGCCCCTATGCATCCACTAACTGAGGCTGTAGAGTCCTGTCGTCGCTGCTCTCGATGTCGTCGGGGCCGGACTTTCTGTTACCCCGCGGAGGTTTCTCGAACCACACGCACCCAAAACAAGAGCATACCCCCTGAAATCGAGCTGCTGAGCTCGCCGAGGAAGGCCTCGGCCATTCTATGCAGCTCCCGAGATTGTACAGAAGGCAGTTGGAAGGCGTGGATGGTGTGGCTAAACTGCTCAAGGGGGGCACGTTGTGCATGGACCGGTCGTGAGGTCGGTTTACTTCAATTCTCCACTGCTGGCCCTCCATACCACGGTGCCCCCCTCAACCTACCTGCTTCCATGACAATAACTGCTCGAGGTACCGCGAAGTAGATGCGGTTTTAGCCTAAGATTGACTTCTTGTTGGCCTGGCGCAGCATGCTACACGAGTACAGGATGCCCATGCATTCGGTGCTGGCCATCGATAAAGGAGATGGCGACGCATTGATCATGGATGGCACACTACGGCAGTACCTTTGGACGCCATCAACTTGGCTTCTTCCGCCGGATCTCTGGGAGCCCAAGCGGCTGGACAGGAACCGTGGACAGCATGGATGGGTCAGCCAGGAGTTCAAGCTCAAGGCGGAAACAGCATCAAAGACGTACGAGTGGGGATTATGGGCTGTGCTGAGCGGAGAAGGGGTGAGCTGGTTGATGAGCTGGACTGGGAAGAACTGAGGGACGTGGATGAAGATGCGCGCATTGAGCGTGTGAAACTTCTGGCTCGAGCCAAGTCCGGGGGAACCTGGGAAGAAGCTCGCGGGAGCGACGCTGTCGGGATTTGATAGTCCCCACGCGGGCGAAGACAAAGGTACATAGACAGATGGTTGAAATCCTTGAAGATAGGCATCGGAGAAAATGAAAAATTTATATGTGCCGCATCTGAAACTTGGGCGCCAACAGGCAAAACCCCTTCTTGTGCTATGCTGTTGGTGCCCACTTACTCTTTGCTCTTATCCTCGCACCGTAAACGTAGAAAAGTATTGGTACGGGAAGGAATACAACGCAGATGAACGCAAGAAGACTGGTCGCCCACGGTACTCCAAGGTTGTGGTACATGGCATGCGTGAACAGAGGGAAGAAAGCGCCCGCAAACGACCTTATGAAGGTATTGACTGCGATAGCGCTGTTGGAATAGAACCCATAACAATCGATGAGGTAACTCATACCTTGCCAGAACGGAACCATACATCCAAAGCCGAGTAAGGCCACGGAGAGAACCTGGGGTACCCAGTTAATATTCGGGTCGCTGGTCCAAGCGAACCAAAAGAGACCAGCAGGTAGAGCGATGGCGCCAATGATCATCGGTGGGAGACGCTCCTCGGGTATGACTTTGCCATGCTTGCGGTATGCGCGTGTGAAATTGGTAGCAGAGCTATACGCGATACAGCCAGCACCCATGAGAATGCCGACGATGAAAGCGCCAAAGGGCAGCTGGGAGACGCCCAGAGACCAGCCGCGCTCTTCGTAGAATGATACTGGGAACTGCGCATAGTGGGTCAGATACAGCCGTGGGTAAATTAGAGTTGAAAGACTTACTGCTTCGAACAGCAGGTACACTATGCCGTAGAGGAAGCTCATGTAGGCCGTTACGAGGGCCAAAATGGGCTCCTGGATGAACATGATGAAGGGTCTCAGAAGGTAGACATTGACGACTCTGTCTACCGTCAACTTGTTCTCATCTGCCGCGGCATGGTATTGGTCATCTCCGGTATCCTTGCGCAATCTAGCGGCACGCAATTGCAGTATCCGGGCTGCTGAGCTCTCTGGAATGACGAAGAAGCCAATGACCCCGAAAACGCCCGCCATGATGAGCGTGATCCAGGATGTCCATCTCCAGCCAAGGTATGATTCAGTGATAAAGCCACCAGCTATGGGCCCCGCTACTGGACCTGCGAAACCGCCAGCCGCAAAAACACAGATGGCGTAAGATCTGGGAATGGGGTCCCACAGGTCGGCGAGCGCTCCGCCTACGACTGCGAGAGGTGCTGAGGCGAAGAAGCCACCTAGGAAGCGGCCGACGCATACTGTGGTGATGTTTTGGGCAAGGGCGACGGGTATTTGGAAGATGGCAAAGAGCGCGAAGCCAAACATTAGCGGTGTTTTTCTACCCAGCACTTCTGACATGGGCCCAAATGCTATTGGTCCGAAAACGAATCCCTGGAGTCACATGCATTAGTTATCGTCCTGCATGCCAAGTTGCGGAAGGCCATCATACCAACACGAACAGCGCTACTCCAAGTGTGGCGGTGACTAATTCGACATCAAACTTCTCTTGTACCACACTGATATTCACGCTGAATATCGAGCTGGCGAATGTGACCGTAAAGACCATTAGGCCCATCGAAATCGTTATCGCCCATCGTCGCTTTGGGGTCCAACTCTTCGGGTTGTCGGGGTCGTTCGGGCCGTCAAACTCGACGAAGAAATTCCCGTCTGGCGTGGATGGTCCGTCATCACGTGGTCCTTTCTCAAGATCTGGAAGTCCGTCACTGGAGGGATTCGCATCGTGTTGGCTATTTTCGTTCTCTCCGTCTGTTACCAATTGACGGTCTTTGTGTAGAGGGCCAGCCTGTGTTGATTCAGGTGTAGGTCCTGTGCTGATAGGAGGCTCTGCCATCGCGATGGAAAAGCGTGCGGGTCGCAAAGGCTGCAGATGTTCAGGCTTGGCCAGAGCAACGGGGCCCAGGGTATTTGTAGGCTTTGTAGGTCTCGGTTTGTGGACATGTCGTTATTCCCGGACGTTAGATGGACATAAATTCATCTCGTGCGGCCGCCCTTTGACCCACCTCAGCATCGGCCATATCTGAGCACTAGCTGCACGGTTTCTGCACCGGTGAGTTTGCTGCACTGTGATAGTACACGGAAACTAGTTTGCTGATGGAGCGTTTCTGAGACACGATGGGAACATGTTGTGCATGAGAAAAGGAAGGGTGCGACGTCATCGACGTGTCAATGTGGCGGTTCGGATGCTGATAAGCGTATGTGACTAAGCTAGCCCATAGATAAGCTGGCCACCCGGGTAAGCTGGCCACCCCACCAAAACGAGACACCTACACAAAACACGCTATATCTCTCAACAACGCTTTACAATTGCCATTGGCTACATATATATTGAAGAGTTGCAGCCGCTGTAGCTGCAGCAGCCCTCTCTGTAGCCCTCTCTATAGTAGCTCTATCTCGCTAGGCCGCTGTAGCTGCCGATCTATGTATTGCCGCTATAATATCCTTAACTTCTATAAAGCGTTAACTTAGGTCTACTTAGACGCGCTTATAAGAGGCCTAAGAGAGAGTAATCTCCAATTTAGTATTAAGGCGTCTTTTCTCTACTTCTAGCCCTACTACTCTTATATTTATACTTACTAGCGCCTTATCTACTTTCTATAGTAGAAGTTAAGTCTTATAACTAAGATTTTTATAACTTTAGATATCCTACTACGCAAGGTAGATATCGCGAGGGCCCTAGGGTGTAGAGAGGAAGGCCTTAATAGGTGATCGAGGTCGCTTTAGGCGTGGAGGTGTAGCTAGCTACTGCGAGACTTGCGATAAGCTAAGCACGTAATTGATGTTAAATGGGCAGAGGCTAGCAGCTCGCTAGCCAGCTCGAATCACACGCTTTATAAAGCCTTCCTCTCTAGCTTAATAGTAGCAGGTAATAAAGCGCTCCTTCTTTATAGGCGCTGCGTCGTCGAGCGAGGCTAGGTCCTAGATCTACTAGCGGTAACTTAACTTAATAATAGAGAATAGAGTAAGATCTAGAGGCTATAGGACGTATAAGAAGTGCGTAAGTAGAAATAGGAGATAGACCTTATACTATTTATAGAGTAGTAGGAAGTCTAAGCTAATATAGCTACTATAACTATTAAAAATTAAGAGTTAGTATTAACTATCTACTAGTACTATCTTAAGGAGAAATATACGCTATAGCTACTTAAAACTTATTATATTTAAGGTCTATCCCTTTTTAGATATTATATAAAGCTAGCTAAGTATTAATTTAACTAGAAACTAAGTTATCTATAGGCTCTAGCCCTTAAAGATAACTACGTAGCGTAGCTTCTACCCTATTACTAATATATACTTAATTATTAATACTTACTCACGATTCTCTAGTAACTTAATATTAGCCTTCTTCTTTAATACTCTAGTAAGAACTCTAGTATTTATATATATACTTAGGGCGATCCCTATCTTATCTATATTATATATATCCTCTACCTTTATACTAAGGCGCTTTCGCGTCTACTTATAGTACTTAAGGAACGCGCGTAGCTAATCTAGCGTAGCCGCCTTAACTCTCTAAGCGTCGATCTTCTAGCTAATAACTAAGGCGACGCGTGGCTGGCGCTTGATGAAGTAGGAGACCTAGAGCTTGCCAACAGGCTAAGCGTCGCCATTCATACGCAGGATTCGATTCGCCATTTCTCGCGCGCGCGCGTGTGGAGGGAGATAGCCGCGAGCGTCCTCTTCGAGAATCTAGTCAACGAGGAAATACTCTTATAGAGGGGTTAGCCGCTGCTAGTGCTAATAGCTAACGCGTCTATTAGTAACGCTATTTAGGCGCGTTAAGAGAGTTAACTAAGAGATACTATATGCCTTAGCTATAGCTCGCTAGCTAGAATAAATATCTATATTAAGATTACTAATAGCTAATTATAAGGCTACTTTACGAGCGTCTATATTAAAAAGCGTTATTAAGAGATATAGCGTGTTTTGTGTAGGTGTCTCGTTTTGGTGGGGTGGCCAGCTTACCCGGGTGGCCAGCTTAACGTGTTCCACCACCGAATGCACGGCCCCACCGAATGCACGAACACCACAAATTGCCTACCTTAAACTTTAGCCTATATAGCCACCAACAATAGATATTTTTATAGGAAATTTTAATATTAGGTTTATATTATATTATAGAGTATATTAGGAGTTTTTCTATTACATAAGAAGCTTTGTAGGTAGTCTTATTGGCCGGCCGCGTCGGGTGAGCTGCGGCGCAGCCGATGCAGCTTCATTAACAACAGGAGGAATCCTATCAGCCACAACGGTCGCAGCAGCGTTAGCAGGCTTAAG
>QXCR01000177.1:0-54854 GCA_004380135.1 Stemphylium vesicarium
AAACTGCTGTATGTTGAAGTTGCCCATCGCGTTGGCAGCGTCCTGAGAGACTTCAACACCAGCCTCAAAGGCTTGTCGCAGAGAGAGCTGCCCACCAGACTGTTGCTGTTGTTTTATGCCGCTCTTTGTAAGCCGATGACCATGTCTCTGCTGACCAAGATGAGTAGCTGCAGCTGTTGTAGCTCTTGTAACGTCAAACATGCCGCTGCCTCCAGCGTCGATAGCCTTGTGAGTATGGCAATACTTGCATACAAACCATACTCGACTTGGGTTCTTACGCTCAACAACGCGATAGCCATATTGATATATCTAGCTTTTAATGCGCCGCTGAGTTGTAAGAGGCTTTATAAAGCGTTTTAACCGCTCTTAGGCAATGCCCTTAAAGTTATCGCTATCTCTGTTAACATCGTCTCTATCGCCACTTCTAGCTTTAGTTGCTGCTGTTCTAGCCTCGCTGCCCTTAGCAGGTGCGACGATCTCTGCCTCTGGCTGTGACTCTAATAATTGCGACTCGAACGTTGTAGCCTGGCTTATAGCAGCTAGGGCTTGCTAGGGTGATAATGATCGTTAAGAAACGCGTTGAGGTAAGGACTCCGATAAGCGCGTACGTTTGGTGGCGGGCGTGGCAGTCGTGCTAGTAGAGAGAGCTTATAAGCGCTTAGCTATTATAGGTAACTTAAAAATACTAAAAAACTTCGTAAGTATAGGTAGTAGAGTTAAGAGAAGAAGCTCTATAAATGTACTATTAAGTATAGTAGAGATTAGAGTAGTAGGTAGTAATATTAGCGTATTAGCGCATAGACGGGTCTAATATAACTTAGAATAAGCTAACTATAATACTAAAAAAACTATTATAAGATTAGCTCTTTAGTAACTCTAACTTTTATAATCCTATATAGCTTATAAGTAAGATAAGTAAGTTAATTAAAAACTACTACTTAGTTTAAATTACTTGCGAGTTTACGTAAGCTTGGATTAAATTGATTGGATTGGTTAACTTAAGCAAGTCAAGCAAGCGAACCAATCTAGATTGCTTGTTGCGGACTGTGGCTTTATCCAAGGGCGCGAAGCACTTGACCGCAGCGTCACCAGAAACGGGAGCGTCAGAACGTACTATCGCCTGCTCAGAGCTTCCACAAAAGCTCGGGGTCACACTTCCCCGCAGCTTCATATCAAGAGCCGAATGGGGCAGTGGCGCGCATACCTATGACTCCACGAGGCCCTCTTCCAAGGCTGGTGACACCCATACTTCGGACATGCTCTAGCCTCAAGTGGAGAGTGTTTACATGCCCAGCGTGGGGAGATTAGAATTAAAGCATTCCCCTTACATCATGCCCGATCTTCGGTCCATCTGGCAAAAGAATGCCGAGAGGGTCGATGGCGTGCTTGCTCAAGCCAAGGCACAGCATGTAAGCAGGTCCAAACCCAACAATGTCCTCGCAAGTATGATTCAGAAGCTAAAGGTTATGGCAAGTAACTTCTTATTCGACGAAAAGAATTCATCAGCAACAACCCCTGTGGGATCAGGTGAAATTGCAGATGACGAAGCTGATGAGAAAGAAGAAGTCTGGCTTGATACTGCGGATGCCCCCTCAGCAGATGACGAGCGTCAATGATACCGATGCAACCGCACCCACCGTGTTGCACATTTCGCTCACCGATATACATGTGGCGCCCCGCTGTCTTCCCTCATCGCCACCAAACCATGGCGCGCCTCGCGCATTCTCCCATCGCGCACAACGTCGGAATGTCTGCAAGACGCCAAAGGGTGCCATGTCTCAGAGTCATCAAGGAGCAGTGCAGAGGCCTTTTTCTTAGCCACGACACTTCGTAGCAGCCCTTGGGGAAGAGGATCTTTGCCTCCGCCAATCCTGAACGACGTCGCTTTTCTTCTTGAGAAGTTCTGCTGCCGCTTTTAGCTAATTCACATGCTCTGTCTTCCAAAGCGCGTTCAACATTCATTCAGCCCCGCGGTCCGCAAATATTGTTACACCGGGTCGCTTCGACCCGGCTGGACGGCACGCCCGCGTCAGCCTGCGGTCTCCTCGTATTGCCACGCTGTCGTGATACTAAGAGTGTCTCTGAGCCTTTAGATGTATCTGGGTTGGGTTTCATGGCGGATTGCGCGCTTCGATACCGCTGCCATTGCTGCCAAAGATATGGCCTCGTCATGGTCGTCGGCATCTATTCCCTTGTGGTAGAGGCCATTATCTTGACACCTCACACAACGACGTTCCACTAGCGCAGAGATACTCCAAGGAGCTTTCTAGGTGTATGGACAAAGTCTTGACTAACACCCATGGGATTGTGGAGATATGCATGCTCTAAACCTCCCTTTAGATATCCTTGGCGTTGACTCGACCTGTAGTACCCTTTATCCGGCACGTGGAGTGCAAACTATCACAAAAGAGTTAAATTCAGGACACGTTGACCTCCATCTTCACCGCTAGTCAGTAGAAGCGGGGCTAGGCTCACGATATCTTTACGTTGCTGGAGATCTCTGAACGCTGTGCAATGCCAACGGAGCTATCAATTGTCTAAAGATCTACAAGATGGTCCGGGAGCTACGGCGGATGCAATGTTGGTAGCACAAAAGCAGCTCAGCTCCGAGATCCACCGATAATGCACATCAACACGCGTCTTCGGCAAAGAGCAGAATCCATTCGGATCTTCGACCGCCTGCGATCCGTACGACTTTGCAGCGGAGACAGGCCTTTGCTTCTTTTCAAAGAGCCATGACATTGGAATGCCATTCCCCGCCATAGATCCTGTATCAAGTCTCGGCACTTCGTCAAGGGCTGTGGTTGATAAGATACCCGGACGAGAGCATCTTTAACACTGGAACATCTCCAACAGCCGACGCATAATATTCTTATCATCTAATTTTAAAGCATCTTTCATCAATCAGCCACTTATCTAAGCACGCCGAGGGGCACCATGCCGCTCCAAAAGCCTCATCCGCAGGTAGCGGCCCCGCCGGGTCAGCTTCCCGCCGACGGACGACAACTGCAGGGAAGACGAAGAAGCCTCCATACCATCAGCGAGCTGTGTGTCATAGACAGCGCGACACCTGAATTCAGCTCCTTCATGGTAGAGAAGTCGAGAATTCAGAGGAATCGAACACACCATTCTATTACAGGGAGGAACGAACAGGATGGCATCAAAAGGAGAAGTCTTCCTCACTATTATTCACACCCGAACAACTTCCAAGCCCCAACGCCAGTCAGCAGACAGCCCTTGGATGTCTCCACAGCGATGCATTGGCAACCCACACAAGCCTTATATGATCAGCGTGGAGGCATACAACAACAAGGCTGGAACGCTAGGAGAGACATTGCAAGAATCCAGCGCGAAGAGGCTGCTTCAAGAGCCGCATATCATTGCCAGACACTGAACAGTGTGCCGCCAGCCTACAACTATGCCACTATACCTAGAAAACCAGTCCAGTCCCACTCTCGCCCTGACCTCAGGTCGTATTCTAGCCACCAACAGCTGCTCTCCAACAGTCGCTCCATCAGCGGCTTCTCCCAAAAACCCTCCCCTCCAATGACCGAACGCCGAGCCAGCATGACAATAACGTCTAACGAAGTTATCGACGCGCGTGTGTTCGAAACGGAGGCGTATGACAAGGCTAGCACGGATTCGAGTTCGTACAAATCATTCCATGACAGCACAATGAGAAGATCACGCTCCGGGTCCTCGTCCGATACATCATACTCATCGCCGCCACTGCCGATATCCTCGCCCCCACCAATCCAGCGCTACTACTCCATGCCCGCTCGCTACCGCGGCAGCAGTCTGGGTCCAGGGCAGCCAAACACGATTCCCCCACCCCCGAGGCACGTATCCACCGCACGTACATCATCACTGCCCACCATACATGCCGAGCAAGGCGAGCCCTGGGGCCCAAGCAAACGGCACAGCCTGTCGAGCTCCCCGCAATCCCAACACGACCGCGACGTAGAGAGAGCGCGTCTAGAATCTCTCGCCGCCCTCACAGCCACAGCCACACCCCAAGATCAACGACATTCTTCTTCTTCTTCTCCCCATCAATCAGACCGCGACACCCTCCCCTCCCAACAAACCCACCGCCACGCCCGCCCTCATTCGATCTCTTACTCCCACCCCCATCCCCCACCCCCACAATACACATCCCTCGCCCCATCACAATCACACTCACAATCACACTCCCAAACTCTCCTCGCAGCCCACGGCTTCCCCCTCGTGGAAAACCGCAGTGTCCCCCGCCGCGAAAACCTCACGCAGTGGAAAGCAGAGCGCGATGACGCCGAGGCTTGTTTGCATTTCGACGCCGTGAGACGGGCGAGGATACGGGAGAGGGTAAGGCGGGCGAATGAGCTCGAGGGGGAGAAGGAGATGGAGTTGGTTAGGTTGAGGAGGGGTGTAGGGAGAGGTATGGGGTTGGATGATGGGGACTTGGATGGAGATTTGGATTTGGATATGGATGGGGGGAAAGAGGAGGAGAGGGAGAAAAGTGGGGAGGGGGATAGGGGGGTTGGGGAAGGGGGCTGTTTGAGTGGGTTTTTGGGTATATTTGGGTTGCGGAGGAGGGGGTAAGCGGGGAGAAAGCTGGGGGGGAAATGGTTTCGTACTTTCTTAGGGCGGTGGCTTTTGTTGGATTTTTTTTGTAGGGGCGAGAATAGGGTTGGGGGTAAGGGTAATATGTAATGTGTTAGTCTATCAGATTGATAGTAATCAATATGTGATTGCGAGTTTCAAACTTCCAGAGATGAAGATGCAACTCATGCATCTTTGTTTCCCTCTGACATGTATAAAATCTCCAGTATGATGCTACTCTGCCCAACTCACATAGACTCCACGTCCACCTACCTCTCACCCAACGCGCCACTAACATCAAACAACATCCTCGCATTCTCCTTTGCAATCCCCCTCTTGGTCTCCAACACCCAATTCACAGCATCCCCATTACTCTGAAAAACGGGGGGTAATCCCCACTGAAACGAACACCCTATCACCCCCCATCTCCGCAAAGCGTACACAGCAGCGGCATCGTCGACAGCCTCCTTACGCCCACTCAAACGTAGCGTAAAAAGTTTTCTTCCGGAGACGAGTACCTAAGCAGCTTTGGCCCAGAAGGGCGTTGATGGCGTCGTCGACGTAGCGTGTGCTGCGATTTTTCCTGGCGCGCCAATGTCTATGTACCCCGTTTATAGCGGCGGCTTTGGCTCCTAGGTCCGTCACGGCCCGCGAGCGGCTACGGGGGTCTTGCATGGGGACTGTGGGCGAAAAAACCAAAGTGCTCAGGGTATGCGCTTGTGTACTTGAGATGAATTTCGTCGTTGGTCGCGCGCGAGAGCTGGGTTGCGTTGGCGCTGGCGCTGGCGCTGGTGGAGACGGTTGTATAGAGTATGCTACTGTTTTTCATCGGGTGCAATCGCACGGGGATGCTGTCGAGGGCATTTGGCTAGTAGGTGTTTAGACGTGATTACGGGTTCTGGGTAGTAAGTCTTCTCACGGCTGGAATGGGACTGTTGTCGAGGCCTACAATGTCAAATGCAGGAGGGGTGATGTTGTTGTTGTATTGCCTATGGAGTCGTTCCGACGTGCTCTTCGAGAGCGATGTTATCAAAAATTCGTGGGACAGATACAGTAGCGTTTGTGAAGCGGTGTTGGGTCGCATTGCCTAGATGAAGCATCCGATCGATGGCAGCCATGATGCCTTGACTTGGATACAGGTAGCTCACCCTTTGAAGAAAATCAGAATGCAAAGGACGTGCATGTTATCACGGTTGCTATAAGTGACGCCATACGACGTCGGCACGGAAGGCGTGATGTGGGTGCGAGGCAAGAGCGTCCTGTTTGAGAGCCGAGCAGGTGCTGTGGTACTACGTGGGAGCTCGTTTTGAGGGAAGTCGCAATGGGTGAGGCATGCAGGAGAGCAGCCACGACGCGGAGACACTCGGTCTATTAAGTTTTGCTTTGGTGACGAGCTTGCATATTGCCCAGAAGCTCCAAGGTTGTGATGGCACCTTCTACTTTTCTCATGACCTCAGAGGGTTGTTCATTCAGATGCATATCAGCATTCCTGCACTGCACAGACATCAAAGCCTTATGCACGCTACCCACGAGACGCAGGGGGAGTTGGGAAAGGGAGTCGGATTACGGCAAGCCGGATGCCAAAGTTTCGGGGAAGGTGTAGCTACAAAGTCAGCCCACCCCCTTGGCTGATATGCAACGTGTTTCGTAACGATAGCGAAAGCGAAGCGAGCGAACGTTTGGAGTAGCTTGGAGTAGCTTGGAGCTTGGGGGGAGGCGCTGGGGGCTAGACTGCGTGAATGCATGTCGATCAGTCGGAAATATGGTTGCAGATCAGCACACAGTCGCAAACTAACACGTGCCCGAGAAACGACGAATGACGCTTCACCACCCTTTCGCTCTTGCGGAAGGGCTTCCCCGAATCCAGCGAATAAATTCCCGAAAAAGCATGCGGGTTTCCAAAAAGCCCCTATTCGTGCATGTCATGTGTTGTGAAGGAGCATCCTTTTTGCATGCCGCGAGCCCCATGGCATTCTCGCAACACTAGCTCGAGTCACGCCAGCTGCCCAACAAGAGGCAGAAAGGCTAATGGTTCTTTTGAACCCCGCTTGCGGGGGGGAAACAGGGAAATATACGATTCATTAGGCGGAGCACAGCATCGCAGCAGCGCAACAGGGCAAATGCAACGCGACGATCACGGCGATCCGCGAGGACAAGAGATGAATGGGCCGGGGAAGCTGTTGCGCGGCCATCACGCAAGAAGCATGAGAGAAGCTAAGCTAGAGACGGAGAAGGGGATTGCTGCCGATGGTGGTGCACTCCTGCACAGCATAGCTCCGAGGCTGTAGATTTGATGCAATATTTGGCCGATACGATAAGGTTGGAGGTGGTGGGTGGGCCAATCGGAAGAGAAGACGAGGGGGTGTCGTCGCGACATGGTGATGGTGCCAGGCGGGCCGCAGAGGCCGACAGCGTGGTCGCGTCAGTCAATGTTGGTTGTGTGATTGTGCATGGGTGAAATTGCATGAAGATCTTCCAAAGGGATCCTGTTCAGGCGTGGTGATGTGGAGAGAGTGGCATGTCGGGGCGGAAACTAAGCTCTCGGTACGCGCATCGTCGTGGGACAGCGCTGGCGACTTCTCCCCCGCCGAAAGCACACACGAGCTCTCATCCAGGGCCGGCCAGGAACACCCTTCGGCCTTTTCTCCCCCAGCATACCCGCTTCCAATGTTCCAACTGCGCCCGGGGCCTGTCGTCACGCCCCCAAACCACGCCGACTACGCCGACTACGCCGTACACGCCCACGCCATTGTCTAGTATTGTGCCATGCCCGCGACAGGAGGAGGGAGGGCAGTCCACGCGCCGCCCACCAGGATGCAGCAGCAGCAGCAGCAGCAGCAGCAGCAGCAACCACCACCGCTGCGCAGAGAGAGCAGCGCTGCGCCCGCCTCGACGCAGCAGCGGCGGCCGGGCATCAAGACGCGCGCCTACTCGGCTCCCAACGTTCCCAAGAGCGACAGCGAGGCCAGCAATGACCGCACAGACGACGACCACGAGGGCGAGGAGATTGCCGACGATGCCTTCTTCCAGCGATACCACTTCCCCCAGCCCATGCCCATGGCCCAGGAGGAGGAGGGAGAGGCAGGCAGCAGTGCCGAATCCTCGTCAGACACCGAAGGGCCGCTGTCGCCCACGCACATCAGGGACCGCCAAGCAGCAGGCGATGGATCGGAGCCGTCGACAGGAGTGAGTGTGCCCTCTAGTAGAGCAGCCATGGGGAGAGGCAGCAGCTGACTGTGCCCGTGTAGTCTGCCAACAGCGACTCGGCATCGAGCATGCAGGACCTGAACATTGCCGTCATCGGCGCGCGGGGCTCGGGCAAGTCGACCTTCGTACGGCGTGCCCTCGGGCTGCCAGACGCGGCCGCAACGGGCTGCTGCTCGCGCAGAATGACCATCGACGGCGCCGTCTATGTAGTGCGCTTCCTCGAAATGACCTTCAACGACGTGCATGTGGGAGACCGTAGTATCATAAAGTGGCCCGAGACGGTGCACGACTTTGCAACACCACGCATGCATGCTGCTGTTACCCTCTACGATGTCGCCAACCACGAGAGCCTGGCCAATGTGCCAGAAATGCTCAGTTAGTGCCCGTTTGATCCGCTCCGGCCATGCCACATGCTAACTAGGCTCCCAGACACGTTCAACAAGGCTCATCTGCCCTTCATCTTAGTTGCCTGCAAATGCGATCAACACCCCGCCCATCGTGAAGTCGATCCAGCCGTGGTGGAGCAAAAAGCAAAGTCCTTCATTGGCGACGTGAGCGTGTTTCAGACGTCCGAATCCTCACCGGAGACACACCGAGCATGCTTGTCGGTCATCACCCGCGCTGCGATAGCGGCCAAGCGACGTAAGTGATTCATTTCTTTTTGTAACAAGCCTCAAGTGACGTGTCTCGCATTTGGACAAACTCGAGACGATTGTACCTGCGCACAAGGATGCAACTCATTGACATGCTTCAGCGCCATCGCAAGCCTCCATGGCTCGGCGGCGGGCCAATTCGTCCGCCGTCAAGTCCATTTCCCAAAAGGACCTTTGGGGCCGCAAGCACGAGCGTGCTAGCTCGGAAATCTCCATGCGCTTCCAGCGCGGCACTAGCGAGCCAAAGGGCCACCGTTATAAGCCCAGCGACGTCAACAAAACTTTTTTCAACGCCGAAGAGTCGCCCGGCTACGACTCGCAGGATTCCGATGACCAAGATTCCGATGCCGGGCAAAGCATCATGTCAGTGAAGCCTTCTGATGAAAATGGATACACCTTTGAACAGCTTGTTGATCGCCTGCTCGCCCAACCCATGTCCAAGAATGACGCCAAGTTTGTCTCCGTCTTCCTTGCCCTGTACCGGAGGTTCGCGACACCGGGCCAGCTGCTCGAGGCCATTATCAAACGCTTCGAGTCCTTGAACAAAGACAAGGACCTGCCCATGATCCGCATCATTTCTCAGCTTCGTTACCTGGCCATATTGCAACAATGGGTCTCCTATTACCCCGGAGACTTTGCTTACCCCACAACTCGCCGCTTGGTTCGAAGGTTTGCATCTTCATTGGCCTCAAATCGCGAATTCTCAGTCGCTGCGTCCGAGATTATTCGTGATCTTGACATGGTCACCGAAGACGACGACACCGAGTGGGCCTGCAGCGATCGGCAACGAGCCCAAAGCGAAAACATTCCCACCTTTCACAACAACGTACTCGACGAGGATTCTGACGAAGATGAATTCTCACGGGCCCTGGGCCACATGTCCACGAGCGAGTCTGCGCGCAATTCTCTCGCCCGTAGCAGCATGACAGGCGGCGCATCTTCCACCAACGGTTCCATGGGCTCGTCGCAGGTTCTCCTCACACAGGTCGAAAAGAATGAGCGACTCGCTCGACAACTGGAACCCAACCCGATCAAACCTCTATCCAAGATTCAGTGGCATCAGCTTATGAGCGAATCCGACGACGCCGTCGCCAGAGAGTTGACCCGAATAGATTGGATCATGTTCTCCTCTGTCCGACCCCGAGACCTTGTCCGCCACGTCAGCCTGAATGCCGAGGAGAAGAAGAGATGCAAGAACCTTGAAAACGTAACGCGCATGACAGAGCACTTCAATCACGTCGCCTACCTCGTTACCAACTACATTCTCCTCCGCGACAAGCCGAAACACAGGGCCCTGATGATGGAGAAGTGGATGAAGATTGCGCGACAACTGCGGAAGCTGAACAACTACAATATGCTGGGTGCTGTCATGGCAGGCATCAAAGGCACAGCCGTCATTCGCCTGCATGCCACAAAGGATCTTGTTCCGCAAACTACCACTCAGGACTTCTGGAAGCTCGACATTCTGATGAGCCAGACGAAATCCCATGCCGCGTACCGGTTAGCCTGGGAGAACAGTTCTGGAGAACGCATTCCATACATCCCCCTACACCGCCGCGATCTCGTCTCTGCCTCAGAAGGCAACTCGACCTTTGTTGGCGACAAGAAAAAGACTGACTCAGCCTTGCTTCCGCATCCGGGCGTCAGTGTCTTCGAGGCCGCCGCCGGGAAGCGTGACAGCCGAGAGCCACCACCTGGTGGTGTTGTTGGGAAAGAAAGGATCAACTGGCGCAAGTTTGAGATTATGGGTGAGGTCATTGTTGGTGTCCAACGCGCGCAGGGCACGCCTTATCCAAACTGGCAAAAATGCGAAGAGATCCGGAACCTCATTCTGGACGTCAAGATCAACAAAGACGATGAAGTAAGTTGTGCACGCCCATACGTAGTAATAATTGACTAATGTGCGATAGGATCTTTGGGAACGTAGCGCGCATCTCGAGGCACAAGGCGCCAACGAAAAGGGCAGAATAGCGAGATGGTTCCGAGAGCGTTAGTGCTTCTCTTCTTACCCACCCACTTCCGACTCAGCTTTCTCATCTTCATCTTTCACGTTGAGATCAGATAAGCTAAGTTTTGGACTAACAGCCGGGCGATTATCCTTGCCCTCGATGCCCTCCCTACCTTCTCTACCTGCATCGCAAAACTACCAAGCCGCGGCGAGCATCACCAACTTTGTCCGCACCTAAGCGCAACACCACCACCATACACACATTTACCACATCTCCGCCACATATACCCATCTGTCCCCCGAGTGGACTGCATCTGTAACGACATGTCTGTTTGCGTTCCTATCACGACCATCATCTGCTACTGTCAAAATCTTGTTACCCTTGGCTTTACTGCACGATACCTCTCTATCTATTTGGCGTTTTATACTACACAACGGGGCACATCACACCAAACACACACGGGCCTTGTATACGCCTGTGCAACAGGAATGTGTATGGGAGTCGGCGTCACTTTGCGGGGAAGCTTTTGTTGGATACTCGAATTCCCCTGCAAACCTTCGAGGCATTGTTTAGTCATAAAGCCTATGCCTGGAGCTTTCTTTCCCTCTGAAAAAAAAGGCATTGTTATTGTTGGTTGTTATTATCATTTCGTTTTCGCTTCTTTTTTTCCATATGTCGTTCTTTGGGCCGGGATTGCATATGCATATGCATAATACATATACATATATATACTATTTTACTACACTTGGATTTTTTTTTGGTCTTCAACGACTTACTGTTGTGAGAGGGGAATTTTTTTCGAAATGCGACAATCTTGGTTCTTTTGACCTCTTTTTTTTTGTCTTGGATGATACATATACAATGTAGAGAGGAATGTAATTATTCGGGCCCCTTTCCATGCCTTCTTCTCTTCTTCTCCTGGCTTGGCTTCATCTGGTTGTTTTGTAATTTATACCGGGTAGCTTTTTTTTTGGCGCCTTGTATACGTGGCGGATACCGCCGCAATCCCATTTGTTTACACCCTTAGCACACGGTCTTCAAAAATGATGACATGTTTTCTCATGGATTCACAGTTTCTCCTTGTGCTCGTGGCCAAGTTTACAACCCCAGTCATCCAGCACTGTTTCTCGAACCGTCTACAAAATAACAGTCTCACAATGTCACTGACCATGCATATACCACCGTTCTTTCCCCCACATTTCCTCCACGTCATTTCCATCACTACAGATCCCATATACCATCGTATCGACATTCACAGACACACCACCAATACATGTCCCCACAATGTCGCACCCCGTACGAAAAGACACCACCTCGCCGCAACGCAACCCAAAACCTGCCCGCCCTTACAACGTCGCCGACCTCCGCGACTACAGCAGATTCCGCACCGACTTCAAAAAGGCGTTTGCGCTCGGCCAAGGCGGCGACGGCACCGTCGTCGCATACCAGCACACGCGCAGCACTTCGCTCATCGCGGTGAAGACGCCCGTCTGCGCCAAAGCGCGCGCACACCTCTTTGCGGAAATACAAAACCTGCGTGCGCTCGGCGAGCACCCGCATATCGTGGCCATGGTGGCGTTTTGTGCAGACTTTCAGCCGCGCGGGCCCGCTGTCTTCCTTGATGTGTGTGAGCTGGGTGATTTGAATGGCTATATGGAGCTGCTTGCTGCACAGCAGCTGCGGCTGCGGCTGCGGCACGGGAGGAGGAGGAGGAGGAGGAGGAGGAGTAGTAGTAGTAGTAGGAGTGGGAGTATGGTGTTGCGGATCCCAGAAGCCACGGTGTGGAAACTGTTGCGCGATATGAGTTTAGCGCTGGAGTATATGCATAACCGGTACGCCCACGGCGACGGCAATGGCAACGGCGGGGGCTATCTGCACAACGACGTTAAACCGGGGAATATCCTCGTAACGTTCCCTCCAAGCTGGAGTTTCGACAACGACAACGACAACGACGATGGCGTTGGCGGTGGTGGTGGAGACATACCAACGGAACCAACCTTCCAACTCACGGATTTCTCACGTGTGACACCGTACCCAGCGCCTACCGCCACCACAGCATCGCACAGCACATACACCCGTTTCCTAGGCACACCAGAATACGCGCCTCCGCCCTCGGAACAGCACTCCCTCCGCCCCTCCTCCGACATATACTCCCTCGGCGCGACGCTGCAAACCCTCGCTCTGCGTATCTATCCTACGCAGTCCCGCGAATCCTTCATCTCGGCGCGGAAAGCGCGACGGCGCAGTTACCCTTCCCTCGTTGACGACGCGGCGTGGGGCGAAAGTTACTGGCGCTGTGCACTGCGGACTGTGTATCGCCCTTTATCCTTACATCACACTGAACTCCGGCGTGATTGGGATTTTGGGGATTCACTGAGGGTGATGGCGGTAGATGAAAAGATGGGGGAGGGGATGGGTGAGGATAGGGGGGGTGAGAGACCGTATAGTAAGGCGTTGGAGGCTTGGTATCGCGCGCTTTGGCATCTGGTGCCTGAAGAGAGGATCTCGGCGGGCTTGCTGGGGAGTTGGTGCGTCCCGAGGGTAGAGGGAGAGATGGAGATTGTGCGGTGTGTGGATGAGGCATATGAGTGCTTTGAGCGCGCGAAGAGGGTTAGGGAGGGGGTGGAGAGACGGAGGGTTGGGGTGGGGTTGGTGATGCGTGGGATGGTAGGGATGGTGGGAAGGGAGAGCCCCGAGTTGTGAGGGCAGGGCCTGGGGCGTAGG
The DNA here is from genome assembly GCA_004380135.1 of Stemphylium vesicarium. NCBI lineage: Eukaryota > Fungi > Ascomycota > Dothideomycetes > Pleosporales > Pleosporaceae > Stemphylium > Stemphylium vesicarium. The sequence continues at coordinate 13,112 of QXCR01000177.1, forward strand.
CTAGGGAAGGAAGGTGCAGGTGGGGATTGTTTTCTGGAGAGGTTTGTGGGGAAATCTGGAGAGAAGTTGTGGATGGGTCTTTTTTTCCGCAGATGATGATCGCGACGGGGATGTTGATTGGAGTGATGTAGATCCGTCGTCACGATCGAGATGGAACGCTTTACACGCGCGGAGACAAAGGTCGCAATGTGGCGTGATTGCGTATCATGCTTGATTATCCTTGATACATTATCATGTCTTATAACCCAAGGGCCCTGATTAAGATCTGCTGATCAACTAGTCATATGTACTTTGCCAAGTAATGTTTTCATCATCAACGCGTTTCCCCTTCTCTTCATGTCCCTTTTCCTGTACTTTTGATTTTCACGCACTCGCTAGGTCGAACAACAACGAAAAAAAATATTGTTCAGAGCTCGCGATCAGCAGCATCAGCATCATTCACCTTTGAGATCTTAAACCCGCCGGGCGACTGAGTCTGGAACATGCCAACGGGGTCGTATTTCTTCGCGGCAGCACGAATCTTAGCAACGCTCTCTTTGCCGTAGTTTCCAAGCGGGTTCTATCATCATGCAACGTCAGCCAAACTCCCCTCGGAACACACCTAGCGACATCAATGGCAAAAACAAGGGCTACTTACCTGGTAAGAATCGGCATAGTTGAGGTACTCCCAAGCAACGAGGCCGCCCTCGCTAGCAGCAAAAGCCTGCAACTCCTCGGTGTACTTCTTCAGCATGGTGCGCGCGCGAGCCTCGGTCTCGGCACCCTTGACGGCAATGTCGAAGAGCAGCATGATGGAGTTTTCGCCGACGAGATCGAGGCCCAGGACGTTGCCGCCGCGCTCGGCGCTGTGCTCGGTGAAGACGGTGGGAATGGATTGGAACATGCACTGTGTGATGAAGTCGTGATCGGTGTTGGATGCCTTCCACTCGTCGACGAACTTCTGGTGCGCGTCCACGATGTGCGCGAAGATCTTGGGGTCGTTTTTGAAGTTCATGGTGAACCAGACGTCACTGTGGAGGGAGTTAGTACAATTTCAGTATGTCTCATCTTTTTCAAAGCATACCGGTAGCCAGTGGCTTGCTCGAGCTCGTCGGTGAGGTTCTTGTGGCTGGTCACCCTCATGGTAGAGGACATGGATGGGATGGCCATGAACTTGTCGAATCCAGCGGGTTCCACGTTGCCGGCGGTGTCTTCGTACGCAGCGATAATGACAACATCCTCCATGGTGGGGAGGTAGCTCCAGAAGATGATGCTTGAGCCCTCGGGGTAGTTGACAACGTTGTCAGTCCAAGCCACGTAGGCGTCAATGTGCTGCTGGGTGTAGTTCTTGGAGTAGATCACGGAACCGCCCCAGAGATCGCCCTGCTCAAAAGTCTCCATGTCGAAGCGAGTGACAATACCGAAGTTGGAGGATCCTCCCTTGAGAGCGAGCCAGAGGTCGCTGTTGCTTGTGGCATTGGCGTTGATGACCTCACTACACGAAGTCAGCAAATGTAGGCTAGTATGAGCAAATAGACGGTACTCACCCGCTGGAAAGAACAACCTCGTAGTTCTTGACTTGGTCGCAAGCGAAGCCTCGCTGGGCGGTGAAGAAAGTGTTACCTCCTCCAGTCAGGAAACCGGCAACACCAACACTGCTTGCGCGACCACCAGCAACAGTGACGCCGTGGGGCTCGAGAGCGCCGTAAACACCTCCCCATCTGTTTCCAGGTTGGATCTTTGCGAGGCTGGCGGCTTCATCATAAGTTGTGTCGTTCATGAGACCAAGGTCAATCGTCACGCCATCGTTGATGTTGTTGGAGCCGGCCCAAGTGGTGTGACCACCGCTCCTCACAGCAAACTTGGACGCATTTTCGGCGCCTAGCGTCTTGATGGCGGTGGCAACCTCTTCGGTAGAAACGGGCTGAACAATACACTTGGGGGCCAGCTGAGCGCTAACAGACCAGTACGATTCCGTTCGGGCTTTGTACTGCTCATCATCTTGGGTGTAGATATGAGTCAAGCCAGCATCCTTCAATGCCTCGCACTGCGCGATAGCGTTAGTGGTGCTGTAACTCTGACCCATTTTCGAATTGTTTCCAAGATTAGTAGGATGTTTAGTGTAACTTACAGAAGACAAAAGGCTGGCAGACGCGGAAACTGAAACCTTTAGCTCTGGTGCAAGGGGGCCTGCAGCATGAACGTCCTCGTACAGGCCCAAAAGGGCAACCAGCGTCGGGGTAAACGTCTTCATGGTGTAACAACGGGAGGGGCTTGGCACGTTGGAGGACGAGGATGTTGATCCAAAACGCTGGGTTAAGAGTTCATATTAATTGCCGCCGGCAGATAAGCCGAGGGAGCGCGGAAGACGGCAACCGATTGCGTCTTCGTTGTACTGCATGGCTGTGATCCCATGTCGCTTTGGCAGGTCTAGCGACCGCTGAGTTTTTCCTCTCCCTGCCGCTGCAACATGTGTCCCTTGTACCTCCCCCTGGAATAACACGTGCCGCAGACGGCGCAGAGTGGCTCTGATGCATTTGACCCCAGCAAAATCTGTGAGAGGCCGTTCGTTCACCTGCTCAGGGCGGTGTATTTCACACCTATCAGACCCCCACCTGTCCACGCGAACCGGTCCGACAGACGGCCCGTTGTACCCGAACCAGCTAGCCTCGGCCTTACCCGTCAAGGGTCAAAGGAATTCCACCTGCATATGCGTGCCAGTCTCCACCGCACGCGTCAACTCGAACTATTCGCAACGCTCCCTTTTGGCCTCTAAGGAACGCGCGATGTCCACGACGCGAAGATCGTATCTCGAACCAGAAAACCCAGCTCTTTAATGTTCCAGCTATATAGCCCCGGGGAGAGTATCAAGTCTAGAAGGTGCTGAGCTGCTCTTGGAAATGTCTTGCGATCCCTGACTTAGCACTGGCTAGTTGGATCGCGGCGATTGCTACTTCATCATGACTATCGAGGTGTTCAGCGGCTTTTCGCCATGGGTTTTCTTGTCACGACTGGTAGTAGACTGTGGCGCGAGTTCAGTTGTTGGTGGCAAACAACGGACTTCGACTGACCTGCTTGTTGAGAGCAGAAAAGACCGCCCCAAACAATCTCTTGGCCTACGACAGGAATCGTGAATCGGAACCCCCCGTATTGAAGCAAGCAATTCGGGGCGATTCTCGCATGTCATGCAATGTTCCCACTCCCCCCTTCCGCGCCAGTGTCGGGAATCCGTGCAAATTTCGCCCTCGAGCCTCCGGGCAGTCTCGTGATCGCAACTATGCCCAGTGGTTGGCTATACGTGCTGAATCGAGTGAGGCCACAGGTTCGCGCGCGAATCCCCATATGATAAACGGGTGGCCCCATCGCAAAAGTGCCGATGTCTCCTCCTCAGCCTACCATTCCCTTCTCGCATCCTTTGCTACATCATGTCCAATGTCAATGGCACAATGACAATGATCCCTCCTCCGGAGGGCTACGTGGTTGACTTCGCCAACCCCGCGAGGAGGCTGACCACGGAGACGTATACCGTCTTCATTGCCGAGAATATTATAGCCATTATCTTTCTTGCGCAACGACTTTACACAAAGATCCGTCTTATGAAGCAGTTCCAAATCGACGATGGTACCGACTCCGACTCCGATAAATGGCAACTCGGAGAAATGCTAATGCAGATCAGCCTTTGTGATCCTCGCGTGGATGCTCTCAGTCGCGACCCAAGTGTTGTTGCTAACGGGTTTCCTGTCGAAAGTCATCGGCGTACATGCCTGGGAGATTTCCATTGAGCACTATGGCTATTATTCACGAGTAAGTCATGCTCCCTTCTTCGCTTTGACTGACTTGGCGCCTTGACATCTTTGCTAACTTTGTAAACCCACAGCTGATCCTGGCCGCCCCTCTCGTATACGCACCTTGCTGCGCTCTGACCAAAATCACGCTGTGCATCTTCTACAGTCGTCTGTCACCGTCGCGCGCCTTCCAAGCCGCCGTTTGGACTACCGTCTTTGTATGCGCGGGCGCATATACTGCAATCTTCTTCAGCCTTGTGTTCGCATGCAAGCCCATCGCCGCCAGTTGGAATCCCTTGCTGCTCGCGACGGCAGTATGCTCGAACCGAGGAGCAATCTATATTGCTACCGCTGTGTTGGGCATCGTAACTGACGTGGTATTGATGCTCATTCCGATTCCGACCATCTGGGGCCTGCAAATGCCAACAAAGCAGAAGATTGGTTTAACTTTCATATTCGCCGTTGGATCAATGTGAGTACTAATCCGACATAAAAGAGCGTGAGGGCAATCGCTAATGTAATGTAGAACCATGGTCACGTCCATCATCCGCCTAGTCGTCCTCATGCCTGCACTCACAGACATGGACCAAACATGGGTCATCGCTTCGGGCAGTTTGTGGATGTAAGTGTGCTCCTTCCATCGCTTCGCATCTCAATTTTGCGACACAGTCTAATCACATGTACAGTATCGTCGAAGCCAATCTTTTCATCGTGTGCTGCTGCCTCCCCACCTTACGACGCTTCTTCAGACATGTCGCCCCGCGGTTCATTGGCGAGAACTCCCGCCAGTCGTCCGACAAGCGCTCGTCAGGACACGGGTTGCGCACATGGGGAAGCTCCAGACCCGGACCCAAACGTCAGTACGATACCTTGATGAACACCGTGGATGGCGGCAAAGGCGAAGACGAAATCCCACTTGCTGGCGTAGAGGCAGAAGAGGCTTTGAAAGCAAGGGAGTCCATAATCCAAACTGGAGTGCGCAAGTGCAAGAAGACTGACAGCAAGGAGACTATCCTCTATGAGCGGACTGTAGAGGTCATGTATGATGGCAAGCCAAAATGCCCACCACCCATCTATGAGCACGACCAGGTCTGAACAGGCGGTCGCTCGTAGGTGTCGGAGCCTCCAGATGAGGCTCCACGTGACACTTCCGTGGATATGTATAACATCAGTAGATAGAAATTAGTAGCACACTTCTTGTAATCATGCGGTGATCCGAAATCAACGTCGCTTGTATTCATCTAACGCGCTTTACTCCATGGCTATTTTTCATGGCTTCCGGATGTCCCGGCATCCATCATTTACACGAGCAGCATTTGGAAATCGACATTTCTTAACCTCGACAACGAAGCTAGAGCGTGAAGAATTGGAGATGAGCCTCTGACGATCCACCAAAATGCAAGACCTGCTTTCCTTTGTTCTCGTTCCGCGGCGGCGGAATGTTCGGAAGGTCGGGGAGGCCAACCTCCGTTCCGCTGATCTTCAGGATAAGCTTCTCACCCGCTTCGAACACGATACCGGTAGGCCAGAGTTGAAGCTCCAAACTTACCACCTCCCCGGGCTTCACCTTCTCCTCTTTCGCATGCGAAAGTGTCTTCCACGTCTTTCCCGACATTTCAGGAGAAACGTGCCTTCTGGACACCCTCAGCTTTCCGTTGGGGCCCTGATAGCGCCACACCCTGTTTTGGGTCATCTTCTCAAACTCTTCAGCTGAAGTCTCGTCCGGCTTCGGCATGTTGACATGAGACAGGATTTTTCCGTTACTGTCGGCCTTGAAAATGTGGGTGTAGATGTCCATGTCGTCGTGGTCAACCGATGCGACATCAATAGCCAGGGTAGAAGGCCCAGCAAGCACCGTCTTGGATGGAAATTGATAGGTGAAAGCGACCTCCTCAGACGAATCAGCTTGGTAGGTCAACTCCCTATGTTCGGCCTCCTTCTCAGTCGTAAGTTTGCCAGAGGGAGCAAGATACAACTTGTGCGAAGTAGCTGATGGGAGATGCCATGGGAGGTCAGTGAATTCTTGATCCACTAGAGCCGGGCCAGTGCATTTTAGAAGCGCCAAGCGGACAGGTGCAGTCTGCGGCCAATCGTTGGCGACGTCCTTCAGGTAAAATTCGAAAAATTTGGCCAGATCCTTGGTGCGCTCCGGGGAGTAAAGGTCGTACCATTCCTGCGAGGCATGTAGGGCTAGCCTAGTGTCGGTGTTAGTCCAACGCCTTCCCGAAAAGTCGAAACACTTACCACTTTTTGTTGTGCGGTATCTCTTCGAAAGCGCGAAGAGAACCAATGGTATGAACGGCTGTCGAATAACTGGCTCCGATGTAGGCAGGTACTTGGATTTTCTTCATGTCAAAACGCTTGTCGGCGAAGTATTCGCTGACATGAGGGGTCTCGTTCCCCATCGCGACCAGATCCTCCACCTGGTTTCGACCTGGAAGTACGCTGGTAATCCAGTTGCCGAATGCGGTGTTCGGGATCCCTCCACGGAAAATGTCCTCGCGAAGAGCATCGGATAGTCCCTCTAGCGGCGCAATACAAGCCAAATGTGGTGGCTGTTGGCCAGCAATGCCGTACTGACATACACCCAGCCATGAATTTCCAGCCATGGCAATCTTACCCGAACACCATGGCAATTTAGCAATTTCCTCAATTGCATCATGACCATCTTGGGCTTCGGATGTACCCCAGAATCGAATATCACCCTCGGAATTGTTCACACCTCTTGCGTCAACGTTGACAATCGCATATCCCCTGGACACCCATTCCGCTGGATCAAGTCTATGGTCGTGGTCAGCATGGCATATAGTTACTCGATTGTCTCCGTGGCTTACCCTTCAAAGTCTTCATAACCAGAGAGACGAGTCTCGGGTATACCGGCACGCAGCGGCATAGAGTGAAGATTCAACACTCCCTTTCCAGTCTTGCCATAGGGTCCCCACATCATGATTGCAGGGACCTTGGCCTCCGACTTGGGGCGGAAGATGTCAGCATAGATCTTTGTTCCGTCCCTCAAGGTAAGGGCGTGGTCTTGCTGAAAGATGGTATCGGCATCCAATGGGCGGCAATTCGGTTGCTTTCTGTGACCGGCCGGAAGTTCGACAGTTTTGGGGTCTAGTTGAGGAATGCTCGTTTTACAAGCATCGCGAGTTCTGACATCGACGGAACCGACCTTGTAGGGAGCCATGCTGAATAGTAGGAATGGAGTTGAGTGGTAGAAACACAGTAGAGTTATTGTCGACAGATTTGACTTTTTGATATGATAAAAAGTGAATGTCCTACATAGTGAAGCTATTTGTACTGACAGCCGCAAGGCTACCTTCCAGCATTAAGTTCCGAGCTCCACCATCGCGCGTGCCGTGTCAAACATCCGACGTGAGGGGATACATTAGTATCCACGTTGGAACACGTAATACGAGTACTGAGGATAGGTTGAGATGAGTTGAGAGTTCGGAATAAGAGTTGAACCGACCCCGTTGTTCGAGCATCGTACATCGTACATGCTAGACTTGGCCGAAGCCCGCGGGTACAGTCCCGTGACAGACGCAAAAGAGCACCGGTTGAACGCCAAACTCACCTTAGAGAGATCAGTAATGGTAACGGGCCAAGGTTTCCGTACGCCGTGCGCACACCACTGTGACACGCGTTGCAGGCAGTGCAGACCGGCATATGCGGATATCCACATCAAACGTCTTTAAAAGGCGGCCACAGGATTGGAATTGTGCAGCGCGCAGTACTGGATCAATTCCATCGTCTTGAGATTCAATCATACTCTCTTTACTTCCATCCACTACCCGAAGATAACCGCCTAAATTATGATTTCGAAACCTGGCAAAGCGGTGTACGTCCGCGAGGACGGCAGTCTGGAGATTCGAACGGATTCAACACATGAAGAAGCGGCTGATAATGAGCTTCTAGTCGAGGTGCGATATTCGGGTGTCAATCCAGCGGACAGCAGACACTCTCAGCTGGGCATCCGGTCGACAGTCGCCGGGTACGATTTCTCTGGCCGCGTCTTATCGGCACCAAATGGTTCGCAATACAAAGAAGGAGATATTGTGGCGGGATACACACCTTCTGGAATCGGACGACCTTTGAAATACGGCGTACATCAGACCCATCTCGCCTGCCCAGATGACATGGTGTTCAAAGTACCTGCAAATCTTCCAGAGAGCCATGCAGCTGCCCTGACGGTAGTGGCAATGACGGCTGCAGACGCGGTATTCAATATCTTCCAATTACCGTTGCCTACAAGTCCGGTCGACAACGCTCGCCCAGTCTTGGTCTGGGGCGCATCTTCTAGTGTCGGCCTCTGCGCTGTCCAGTTCCTGCGTGCCAGCGGCTGCCAGAACATCCTCATCACTGCGTCGCCAGCCCGCCATGAGCTCCTAAAGAGTTTGGGGGCAACACAGGTGTTCGATTATAACTCCTCAACAGTCGCGTCGGATATCGCTGCAGCTGTCGAAGCTCTCGGTCAGGGTCCGATCAGGCACGCATTCGATGCTGTCGGCACCTTTGCAACCCCATCTTCAGCGGATCTAGTCGTGCAAAGTGTAAAGAATGCAGAAGCTATCCTGGCATCCGTGACGAAGCTCGATGGCGGGTTCCGAATGCCGGTGGCGTACACGAAAGACGGTTGGCGCATCCAACCGCCTGGTGCTCCGCATGCAATCGACCTTCCTTCCCGACCGGAGAATCACTGGCATGCTTGGAAAGCATTGGAGTGGGCTGTGGAGAACTATGGCAGTCGCTTCAAGCTTCCACAGGTGGAGGTATTCCGAGGTACGGCTGAGGACGCGATGCGTGAGATCATCATGGTCGGCGGGATGGGACGAGGGTTTGGAAAGCTAGTCATTCAGCAACCTTTGTAGTGAGATAAATTGATCGTATACAATGGAGGTCGTAGTTCGCACAAGATGCCGTCTGGCCTGTGATGTCAAAGGGGAAATGGGCAATCGTCGTAAGTCTCAGTAGGCATTAGCGCGACGGCTAGTTGCAGATAGCGGGTACTAGCGCGCGCACCAGCCTCCCCATCATCATCATCGTCATCATCATCCTCAGAAAATGTCCCAATCCACTGCGTCCAAAGCCGTTGTGCACTATCCCCCTCATAAAGCAGATGTAGCCAGGCCATCTGTGATACTCTACGGGGCCATACAGCCCGGTGCCGACAAAGACTGGCAAAGGCGTCTGACAGCCTCGCTCTCCGACCTCCCAATCGCCATCCTGGACCCGCGGCGCGATGACTGGGACAGCAGCTGGAGAGAAGATATATCCTTCCCACCCTTCAAAGAGCAGGTTGAATGGGAGATGGAATATGCGCGCGTAGCCGACATTATTGTCTTTTACTTTGCAGACGACCCTAAAGTGCAACAACCGATCACATTGCTAGAATTGGGGCTCTATGCCGGCACAGGGAAAGCAATAGTCTGTTGCTCAGAGGGATTCTGGAAGAGAGGAAACGTCCAGATCGTTTGCGAGAGGTATGGAATCGAGTCGTGCGGGACAGAGGTGGAGTTGACGGAGAAGGTCAGGGCGAGGCTGATGGCCAAGCTCAAGGGCTAGTCTTGTTCTCACGGAAACCCCATGCCTTACTCCGTTTAGGCAATCTAATGCGAAAGTGAAGCACATACATATATGCCTCTTTCTGACCCAAAGCTGAGTCTTCTAGGACGAGCGTATTCTCATTGTTCAGCTGCCAAGCAAAGCCACCGTATTGACCTCAGCCCAACGAAGGACTATCGAGCGTCTGGTACTGAAGGCCAGGCCATCGCGCCATTGGCTTCCTAGGCTAACCCCAATTTCCCAAACCGGTCAGCAGCTGAGCAGCAGGCTCAAACGATGCTCAAGGCAAATGCGGATTAGCCAAAGGTCCAGTGTCTTCGTGGGGGCAGCGCCTGGCCCTTGGTAACTCCGCGAAGAGATAACTACTTCACGTTTCCAGTCATGTCTTGCTTACAACAATACTTTATTCTCAAGCAACCGCAGCCATGTCACAAGGTCATCGACTGCTCAGCCTTGACGGAGGAGGTGTACGGGGTCTAGCATCCCTCTACCTGCTCAGAAAGATATTATCATTTGTTGGAAGTCCCAAGCCATGCGACTACTTCGACATGATCTGCGGAACGAGCACAGGGGGCCTCATTGCAATTATGCTTGGGCGGCTAGAAATGACAGTTGAGCAGTGTATCGAAGCTTACATCGACATGATGGACGTCATATTTGATCCGAAAGACAGGGCCCGGCTTCCTTTCAGGGTGCGCAACGGCAAGGTCAAGCCGCGGTACAAGACGGAGCAGTTAGAGCAAGCGATCAAGCAAGTCATCCGTAACTCTGGAGCCATGACGGACGATCGCTTTAGGGGCGACAAACAGTCTACTTGCAAGACGTAAGCACATACATTGATCGAGCTTATTTACCGCTCTAACCCGTTGGTAGTGTGGTGATAGCCATGACAGCAGAATGCGCAACCCCGATCCGCTTCACCGACTACCACAAACTCGGCGAGCACTCCAACTTTTACAACGAAGTCCGAATTTGGGAAGTTGCACGCGCCACATCAGCAGCGACGTCTTTCTTCGCCCCTATGAAGATCAAACACGCCGGCGAACCCCGCTGCTTCCTCGACGCCGGTCTTGGCCACAACAACCCAATCCAAGAACTCTATGTCGAGGCGATGTCTGAGTTGGGTCAGCCTGGAAGCTACTTTGACGATCAGATCCGCGTGCTGGTCTCGATTGGCACGGGGAAACCAATACTGCAAAATTTTGGCAAAAGCGTTACGGAAGTGGCGAAAAGCATCATTAAGATTGCCGCGGAGACGCAGAGCACGGCGAACACGTTCGGTCTTATGCATATGGACTTGGCAGAACGACATGGCTACTTCCGCTTCAATCCTCCTGACCTCTCCGGAGTGCTTCTAGATGAGGCGAGCAAGAAGGATATCATTGCAGCGCGCACGCAAGATTATGGCAATGATGCTGAGACGGTGAAGATGGTGAGGCAATGGGTGGCCGCGGCTGGAAGCGAGCAAAGTGCGTCGACCCTTGCTGTTATTGAAGACTTTACTTGAATCTAGCTCTCGAGTTCCTCATGTTTTATTTCCTTGTATGTAGTTTTGCAAATGCTAACGTTAGTGATATCCCTAGACCGTATCGTCCCCCGTGTACCGCCTCCCATTTCCATCCGAACGAAGCTGTTCTACTCGCTGCATAAAGGACCTAAATATATCAAACAAAACGCGCAGACGTACTGGCAGTATCTCACGCTCGACTCGTACCATGTCTACGAAGCCATATACCGAGCATGCAACCCCTTAGACGGCAAAGTGACTTGTACGTAGCCCACCTCACCCTCACTCACATCTTTTTGATCTGACTCGCCGCCAAAGATGAAGCATTCTGCAAACAGTTTGGTCCCAGCCCGCACCCCACCCCCGTCCGCATCAAGGAAACATGGACCCGCGTCCTGCACGACAAAACCAGGATACACCAATCCATCCATCGCAAACCGCTCGTAATGGCAGTATTATACATGCTACACATCGAATCAAGCCTCTCTCTATCGAATAAAAGCGTAGATACCAACCGGCGCGAGATACTGAAGCGCTTCCACAAATGGGTGCCATGCCAGTGCAGTCGCGGCTGTAATCGGAGCTGGAATTTCGTGAACGGAGTTGGTCTATGGCGTGGCGGGGACGAGGGCAAGAAATGCGATTTCCCGGGTTTGATGGAGAAGAGTGAGCATTGGAGTGTGGCGTTCAAGGGGGATCAGGCGAGGAGGTTGGAGGCTACGAGGGGGATGTGGTTGGCTAGGATGTGAGAGATGTACTTGGTTTCGAAAAGGGTTCAGTTTATCGTTTGCTCTGCTAACGAGTGTTAAATGTTATTTTCAGAAAAGTCGCTACATAGCTCATACAACAAGACAACAAAGCACAACACCATACAAACGCGCAATCACTAGTACTGCTCATGCACCGTAGCCATCGGTCTGTGCACATCAACCGTCCCATACTCACTAGCAGCCACCGACGGCTCGACATTCGGACCAGCGCCATTCAGTACCCCACGGCTCCAAGAGCCTATATTAGACCCAGTACCAATGTTAGACCCTGGACCAAAAGCATACTCCGATTCCTGTGTCTCGGGTTCAGGCGTCTTATTCCGGGCAATCAAGTCTCTATTCTTCTTCTGCTTCTTCCTGAAAAGCCAGTATCCAATCCCGAGGCCCACAACTAGGATACCCACACCAACCAAAACGATGACCACGATGGCTACAGTGCTTAGAGAACTCTTTCCGGAGCTAGTATCGCCTGTGTCATTACTGCTCGTTCCAGAGTTCGATGTACTCGTGGAAGTGACAATTCCAGGGATGGAGAAAAGAGGCGAATTTGGGCTTCCATCTTCCCCCGTCGATTCGTCATCCGCAGCAGTCGTCTGCGCCCCTCCATTCGTCGCCGTAGCAAGCAGTAAAACGTCCTCTGAAGTCGTCCCGCACGCAAACGAGTAATACGTATCTGTTTCTCCGCGTGCAGAAGAGCGTGCGTAGCGGAAGCATGATGGCGCATCTTGTGAACTGGGATTCTTCAGTCAGTAAAAGCGGAAAGCAAAACCAATACACGCGTAGACGCCAACTCTAGAATATTTCTAGCATGTGACTCACCATTGCAGGATGGATCCGTATATCGACGAGCAGACGTCGTCGGACAGAGGATTCCCCATACAATCCGTCTGCCCGTACGGGCGACATGTAGCCCAGTTATCCAGACATTCGATGTTGTTGCAGCATGCGAACCCGTATTGGAGTTTGTTGAAGTTGGTGGCGCAGTTATAGTCTTCTGGACATGTTACTGGCGATGCTGTTGAGAGTGTTAGAGTTGTGCACAGATGTTAGGCGCGGAGTGCATCAGTACCTGAGTTGCCGCGAACAAAACCGCAGGTCGCGATGGATCTTTTGAGGAGATTGTCGTGGAATTGTGGGGCTGGGGTGATGATGCTTCCTTGGGGTAGGATTGCGGATGGTGGGAAGGCTTCTGCTGCTTTGTTTGGCATGGCTTTTGCTGCGGCTAGCACTGCTGATGCGAGCAGGATGAGGTGGAAGCGCATTGACATTGCGATGCGCGATGATGCACTGGGATGCATCTGCAGAGGATTTTGTAGGTGTTCGCGAGGTGGGGTATGTTGAAGGCCTACCTTCGGTGTTGTATCTGCCTTCGGCTACCCCTATCCACCAGCTGAAAGGTGATACTTCAGCCTTCATGCACGATAGTGCCTGGTCGCACCACATCGGTCCGGTCTGGCGCCACCAATAAATCTACCCTTTCTCGTGACACTCATTAACAGTGGCGCATTAGATGGACTAGATCTTTGCGCGGGGGTTGGGCAACTCGGAGTGCGCAGGTAGCTAGATCATATCACCACACGTTCCTTACTCGTTTGTCTGCTCCCCGATGCTTTGAGGAAGAGCCAATAGTAACGTCATAATAGGTATAATAAAGCCTCTAGTCATCCCAAGGCTGCAGGTCAGCTTGCAGAGTAGCATGGAAACGAATCATGACTACAAGAATGGAGTTGGTATAGCCATACTTTACAATTCGTGCCGGTACTCGTACCTACGACTAGCCTCTTTGATTTACTCTTCTCTCTTAACATCACAGTGTGTATGGCTCTTGCTTCCAAGACACTCTCCTCTCGTCCCGCATGCGATCAAACCTAACAACACTCTGTAACAAGACCTGCGCACCCAAAGCGCAATCCTCTTCCTTGCAGAATTCCCGTGGGTTGTGGCTAACACCCTCTCTGCACGGTACAAAGATCATGCTCGTGGGGCAGCGTTTGCTCGCATATACGCTGTCATGTCCGGCTCCAGAAGTCATCTCCATAGCCTGGTTATGACCGACGATACTGGTTGCGGATTGGCGGACAGAGGTGATGCAATCGGCGTGGAACTTGGTCGCAGGACTGTCAAAGTTTTCCACAATCTCCACGGTGAGTGGAAGAGCAGTTGTGCAGCCATGGTTAGAGCCCTCTATGTCCTCGCCTGCCGCGATCTTCGGGAAGTCGCGCAGAACTAGCTCTTTCATCTTCTCGACTGTTTCATCTTTTGGTGCGCGAATGTCGAGACTGAAGGTGACTTCACCCGGCACTGTGTTTGTGGAACCAGGCTTCAGGTTCAAGATGCCGGTTGATGCTAGCGCAGCATTGGCAGTTGCGAGGCGATGCGAGTGCACTATCATTTTGCTTGTCGCTAACAAGGCGTCCGCTCGTGACTTAAGGTCTGTGGTGCCGGTGTGGGTGTCTCGTCCTTTGACTTTGATGGTGAACCACTTGTACGCCTGAACTGAGGTAACTACGCCAACCTTCTTGTTCGCCATTTCCAGCAGTGGACCTTGTTCGATGTGAAGTTCAAAGTGAGCTGCCATGGGCATGGCTTCGTGGCTTGCTGGTGTGTTTCCTAGGTAACCGATGCGTTCAAGTTCTGATTTCATAGTCGCCGTTCCAGGATGTACTTCGCAGAGGTTATGCGCAGTTTCCAAGGGAATAGATCCTGCCCAAACACCACTCGAAACCATCGACATCGGAAACCGTGCGCCTTCTTCGTTCGTCCAGTTTACTACACCGACGGGATACTCCGTCTCAGTCCAGTTCTCGCCCAGTACCCTCAACATCTCAACACCGGCCGTAACGCCGAGGATGCCGTCGTAACGCCCTCCTGTTGGCTGAGTATCGAGATGACTTCCAACAAAGGTCGGTGGCTTATCGTTCCTCAACCCTGGTCGGACTGCGAAAGTGTTGCCCATAGCGTCCACAGTCACTTCACAGCCCAACTCTTTTGTTGTCTCAACAAACCAGTCACGTGCAGCCTTGTCAGCGTCGGAAAGCGCAAGCCGAGACATTCCCGTCTCTGTCGGCTTTCTGCAACCGTTAGTATACAACGAGCAAAGAACATTTCCGGTTACTTACTCTCCCCATCGTTCACCGATGCCCCATTGACATGTGTGATGTATGTCTTCCATCAACCTTGCCTGATTGACTTTGAGATCTTTCATCAAGTCATCGTTCATCTCCTTGGTCCTGATCTGCCATTGTGGCGAATTGAAAAAGGTCCTAACATGCTCGCATCCGACTCTCGGTCTTACACCCGGACCCGTCCTCAATGCGGGGTAGCGTTTGCTCGCATTGCGAAGAACAGCGGGAACTCTGCTAGCCAGCAGAGCCATTTCGTGGTGAAAGAAAATGAGAAAGAGGAGAGAGGAAATACATGACAACGCGGGTCATGGAAGTCGGCATCTGAAGGAAGGGCATGGCATGACAGGCGCGCCAGGTCATGGGAAGGGGCGGGTCGGAGAGCCGATAACAGTAGTGCGTTACCATGCCGCATCCTGATATGCAGGTTGCCCGTCGGCCAAGACCGAACTTCCGACGTGGGATGTGATGCAGCATTGAGCTTTTTTGGTATGTAGTGAAAGCGGCGATAGGGTCTAGTATTGCGACAAAGCGGGGCAAGGATACGGGGAGTCTTGTGTATACATATCAAGGTACGTGTGGTGTTGACAGCCCTGGAGGCGCGTCTTGCTCACGTGATAGGCCCGGTTTGGTGTGTAGAGCCGAGCTTTGCTGTAAAAAAGTAATCTCAAGCTGAGTGCACACTGCGCAAAACCGTTTACGCTCCTACAGCTCGAGAAAATCGGAGACATTGTTGCTAATCAGGACTGGTAATGTAATGGTAATGACGTAAGAAAGATATAGTATTGGGTATCGATGAACGAACAAAGCGAATTCTCCAAACGCCTTATTATGCTGCTAATTACCAAATGATTTCAAATTGTGTCACCAATCTGCGGGGGGACTTAAACGGCCTTTGCTTTCCCCTTGCCCTCGACTACGGGCATCGCATCCTCCTCACAGACGTCATCTTCCTCTTCGCTGTCGCTCATGAACTCGTCATCTTCATCGTCCCAGCCAAACATGGCTCGTTGCTGAGCAGGCTTTGATGCAGACGCGGTTGGTTGAGCGTCCTCTTCCTCTTCTGAACTTTGGCCCTGTGCCATCAACATCTTCTCAATGGCTTCGCGGGTCTTGTTTTCCGCCTCCTCTTTATCTTCTACCCACTGTCCGTCTAGACGTGCTGTGCCTCTGCTGTTTTGTAGCTCCTCCTGCTTTCGCTCAGTGCTAGCCACAATATCTTCCCACTTCTTTCGGCGTTCGTCCTTTTCTCTCTGCTCCATTTCGGGCTTGATGGCCAGGTATTCAGCGAGCACTTTTGCTTCGGTAACTGTGCGCAGACGTCGTCCGTCTAGATTGCGTGATGATCCGTTAACATCACCCTGCTTCTTCTTGCGCGACGACATGCGTCCACCTTGAGCGCGCAAGATGGACCCAAAACCACCTTTTCCACCGCATAGCGGAACGGTCAAGCGGAGGGATAGAAAGGTGTCGGTTGACGATGAAAGAAGTGATGAGACGGGGGCGTTATCTTGGCGGACGGAGCGGCGCGAGTTTGTGGTGAGGATGTAGGATGAGTTTTGTATCCATGGAGCGCGCTGGTAGAGTGTATCGTAGATGGAGGTGAGGGGCGCAGTCTTTTCGGCAGCAAAAGCGATGTTTTGCCCGCGAATGCTATCGACGATGACGGTGATGGGGGAGGGGGTGACGGGATCCATGGCGGTTTGCGACTCGGTGTATAGGCGCAAAGCAGATGTTGTTTAGGCTATGTGTATACTTTGTGTGCGCGTGGTTGCGTGACTGAATGCAAGGCAAACCGGTGGATTCGTGTGTAGTGAAGGTTGCGTTGGTGATGGAGTCTGAGACTTGGAGTCGGCCTTGGCACTATATGGTCATAGCGTTCGCTTAGACTAGCTGCGCACCCGTCCATCGAAATGGCCTACGTCTATCCGCGAACTTCTCCCCATCGACCTCACCAACCAGTCCAAAGCATCCCGAACTCTTTTCGCTCAAACCGTCAAGATGCTCATCCCCAAGGCCGACCGCAAGGCGATTCACGAGTTAGTCCACCTTTGCAGCTATCACGGAAACAGCGGAGTCGAGTTTTGAGTTTCGCACCAAATATTCCGACCTTGACCTGCCCCCTCGATGCATTTCAATTGAGCGAGATTGCTGACAATTCTGTGTACAGGTACCTCTTCCGAGGTTAGTATCCCCGCGTACTCGAGCCATGGCTATGGCACAATTATACTTTTTTGCGCGGCTTCTGCTGCATATAAGGATAGGCTGACACACGGTCACCACAGAGGGCGTTCTCGTTGCCAAGAAGGACTTCAACCTTCCCAAGCACGGCGAAATCGACACCAAGAACCTTTTCGTCATCAAGGCTTGTCAGTACACCACTCACGACACTGGTAATTCACTGTCGTCTAACAAGCACCAGGCCAGTCTTTGACCTCCCGCGGCTACCTCAAGACCCGCTTCTCATGGCAGTACTACTACTACACCCTCACCCCCGAGGGTCTTGACTACCTCCGTGAATGGCTCCACCTCCCCGCCGAGATTGTTCCCCAGACCCATATCAAGCAGCAGCGCTCTGCTCCTCCCCGAGGCATGCTCGGCGGTGGTGACGACCGTGAGCGCCGTGGTGGAGGCCGTGGCGGCCGTGGCGGTGACCGTGGCGAGTACCGCCGCCGTGACCAGGGCGAGAAGGCCGAGGGCGCTGCCCCTGGCGAGTTCAAGCCCGAGTTCCGTGGTGGCTTTGGACGTGGACGTGGTGCTGCTCCTGCTTCGTAAGGCAGTCGAGAGGGTTCGGAGTATTGCATAACAAAATGGGTTCGGATACGGCGAAATGACCGGATGATACTACGAATGGATCGCTTGTCTGAGTTGCCATGTCGCAGTCTTAGATGACCATGTTCTCAATGATACCCCATACGCTTCAGTGACTTGTGTCTATCTCATTTTGCTTTGGTCCTTGCCCTCATTAATGCCCGCCTTTACCAGGTTTTAAGAGTCCATCCCCGCTCTTCATCCACATGGCCCAAACCTGCTCAGCACTAAGTCCGCCCATCTCTTTTCCCACCAAATTCCTCAAGTATTCCAATCTCTCCTCTCTACCACCGTCCCTATCATCACCCCCCACCCTCGTCCTCCCCACCACAGCCACATTCCTCGTACTCGGAATCCTCAAATGCTCCTTCTCCACCCTAAACCCCGTCATCTCAGTCAAATGGCAGACCCAAGAGCACAAGCTAGCATAAGCCGACGGCTGCTTATTCTTCTTCTTGGACGCCTCGGTCGCCGGATCCGGAACCACATGTTTGGTATGCGCTGGAGCGCGGAACCGCGTACCGCCAAAGTCGTGGCTGCAGCAGGGTATGGCGATGAAAGGGGAAGCGTTGAGGTGGGCTAGGAGCGGGGTCCAGGGCGTGAGTTCGTCGGCGTGGTTGGAGATTATGAAGGTGTGGGCGGGGAAGACGCCGTTGTGGTGGGGTGTTTGTGCTGTCGATGTTGAGGGCGGAGGAGGGGCTGCTGTGCTGTTATCGTTGTCGTTGTCGGTGGTAGTAAAGGAGGAGGAAGGAAAGTTAGGCTGGATGATACAAGGATCCAGCAGCATTTCCTTTAGATTCCCAGTCGTCGTCTTCGTCGTCGTCGTTGTTGCAGTCGTGCCATCCGAATCAGGAGGAAGAAACAGCGCATCCCATGTCTTCCTCCGTCTGGCGTCGAACCCCCAGCCCTTCCAACCCTGCGCATTGAGTATCGACACAAGAAGACCATTCCCACACCCAATATCCACGAAACCAGGGAAATGGTCTTGTGCTCTTTTTCTTCTCCTTCTTTGCTCCGCATCATCCCCGCCCTCTTCTGCTTGACCTACCTTCTCTTCCCCATCCCCACCACCGCCGCCGCCACCATACATATCAACCCACAGCTCCTCCAAAAACGCCGCAATCCCCAAATCCTCAAAAACATGCTTCTCGGGCGGCGTCTGCTCGACCCAGCCGTCAATCAAGCCCTTGGCATACTTCCCTTTAAGCTGCGCGTACGTGTCCTGGAACCGCTTCTGAGGTATGATGACGTCGTGGTGCACGCGTTTCTTGTAGCCGGCCGCGCGGCCGCGAGCGTGCTTGTGGATGATTTGGGCGAGCTTGAGGGCGGTGCGGGAGAGACGGGTGTCGAGGGGGTGGTTGGGGAAGAGGGTGTAGTGGATTGAGAGGAGGGCTGTTGGGGTTGTGCTTGTCGTTATGGTGGAGGGGAAAGAGGAGGAAGAGGAGGAGGGAGGGAAGTATGTGTATAAGATTGCTAAAGCCCGGACTTTGGGGTGGTAGAAGGGGATTTGGTCCGGGTGGGAAACGTGCGGGATGTAGATGACTAGGTATCTTTCTGCTTTCACCTTCTCTTCCTTTTCTTCTTCTTCCTTTTGGTCTTGGTCTTGGCGCTGGTTTCCTGGCGCGCCGTTGATATCAGTGAACCCAACATCCTCTTCCGAAACAAACAAATGACACGTCTGCATCAATGAATCATCCAACTTGGGATTCCGCGGTACAAGCCTTCGAACTACCGTGTACTCAAGGTTATACCCCTTCAACATCCCTCCTCCTTCTTCTCGTTCTTCACCTCCTCCACACAACCCCGCCATCATCCTCGGCCGACACTCCCCTCTCAAATGCTTAATCACGCCCGCCAACCCCTCCGCCGTCTCCGCCCCCGGATTAAACGTCGCGTCTGTGAAACTGGCATACGACAGCTCTGCGCGCGCGAGATGCGACGCGGTCAGATTGGGGTTTTCTAGCAGGTTGCGACACACGGAGAGGAAGTGGGGTGGGGTGAAGTTAGCGGGGGCGCATTGTACGAGGGTCCAGAGGGAGGGTGAGAGGCCTGAAGAGGGGAGCTTAGGTGTTGTGGCGTCGGTTAGGTTGTACGGAGTGAATTTGTCGCCTATTGGGGTTTCGGGGGGAGATGTGGTGGGTGGAGGCGCTGTTGTTGTTGGTGGTGGAGGTGGAGGTGGTGGTTCTTGCTCTTTTGGTGATGATGGTGTTGTCTGCTCTTGATTTTGAGGTGTGTTTGCTTCAGTCCCTTTATTTTGGGTGTTTTGTTGATCTTCTTCCGCCATGGTAGGTTTTGTGGCTCTATCTCTTTTACTTTGCGATGAAAATGGGGATGTCCGGTCTAGTGACTCATGCGAGGTGCGATTTTTAAGGAAAAAATTCAGACGCGGACGTATAGTTCGTCTAGTATTCGTAGGGTTATAGTTTAGGTCCGGAAATAATCTGCAACCTTGTTGTGCAGACAGCAATTGGATCCAGGCTCAGTTTGAAGTTGTGATGGGGTTAGTGGTCGGAGAATGCAAGCGAGTAGAAATCAAACTTTAGTCTGGCTCTCCACTATTAATCCTGTAGACGCAACGAAACCATTACAACGAAAACTAAACAACTAAACAGGTGCTGCCTAGCAGGAACCACTGAAATTATCAGGTGCCACATGAGTTTCTGAGTTTCTTGCTGAGACAGCCATCCGTTCTTTGTATCCGACTTATCGCAGGGAAGTCATAATGCCCAATATTGTGTAAACCTGAAATTGGTCATAATCTATCATATCAATCTCTCTAAATACGTATATCCCCGCGTATTCTCAGCCATCTAATGCGCACCCGCAACCCCATCGAAAGCAAAAAACGCCCCTAATGCCCATCACTCATCATCCTGCATCCACTCTCACCGTCCATAATAATGCGCCATCTCCAGCCCCGCCCTCTTAAACCCACACTTGACATAGAAGCCCTCATTCGCCTCTGAGCAATCTAGAATAGTCTTATAGCAGCCCACCTTCTCGGCGACAAAGTCCAGCGCCTGGATGATTCTCAGCCCCAACTTCTTGCCCTGCTGGTCCTTGGCTACGGCAATATCTTCAATGTGTCCGACGAGGCCGAGCTGGTGGATGAACTTGCGCTCGACGATGAGGGCGCCGGTGCCGACGATGGCGTTGGAGGAGTCGGTGATGCAGAGGAGGTAGTATTCGTCGTTGCGCGTGGCCATCCAGTCGTAGCGTTCGTTCCATTGCTGTTTGCACAAGCAAATATTAGTTTGTGTCTCGTGTATAGAATATAGATATCTGGTGGGTAGAGAGAGAGCGGGGTTTGCATGAGACGAGGGTTAAATGCCAACACACCTCTTCCGTGATATCTCCAACCGTAGTCAGCACTCTCAGCACATCCAAAAACCCGTTTCCATAGTCTTTGCGTTCGAGCGGGCGGCAGCTGTAACCTTCTGGTAGCGCTTTGAGCACGTCGGGGGATATCAGGTCGGTGCTGAAGAGCGGGCCTTCTGCTGTTGTTGCGGCCATTGTGATGTGTGTGTGCTTTATTCGAGGGCTGAATAGAGGGTGATCGTGTAGAAGCGCGAGTTGCAATTGCAATTGAAGCTTATAGCTTAAAGAGTCCTTGCCGCGGGGAAAAGAGAGGGACGATGATGATGGTTTTCGCGACCGTGTGTGTTATCGATAAGACGGTGGGCGCGGCGGTGAGTAGAGCTCAGCCAGGGACACGAAGCTATTCTTAGAGCATGCGCTTCGCCTATCTCGGCATTGGGAAGGGAAGCATGGTTTTCTTTTGCCGGGAGTAATCGATTATCGTGTGTTTCCCAACTCGTAAAACTCGTAAACTAGTTGTATTATTTTTATCCTCGTTTAGAAACTTCAATGACCAGCATTTTCTCACCTCTAAATATGTATATATATCCTTGGGAAAGATAAAAATTTCACATATCCGGTAAACTCTTAGTTGGCAGCAGACAATCTTGGGAATCAAAAAGCGCAGAAAGAAGAAAATAACATACCCATTCGCGCTTGTAATCGTGAATCATTAACAAATTAGAATCGTTACCTTTTTTTTGTCTCGTAAGGGGGGGGGGAAACAACGACAATAACAATACCAAACACACAGTATTGACCCCATACTACTTACCACAGTTACGTAAACTTGATCTGTCTCCACGCTTTCAAAACAGTCTCGCTATCCAGCTCACCATTCTCCCGCTTCAGACCCATAATCTTCGCCAGCGTCTCGGTAAGCTCATCGTTCTGTCTTTGCAGCAACCGTATTCTCTCCTGCAGCCGCGCCATGTCACTGGCAAACTCTTTCTCTTCGCCGCCTCTGTCACAAACACCACTGTCAACCTCCATCGGGGAGCTTTGCAGAGGCGGCTCCCGGGTATGTGTTGGTGTGGGCAAAGCGTCGATGATGGTGGAGAGATGTTTTTCCCTGGCTTCAGAATAGCTTCTCGGCAACGGCTTGCGCTTGATGCGCTGCAAGTCTCGCAACTTGCGCGCTCGGATTTGCTCCTCGCGGCTGGTGTATGATCCGCATACTGGATGCTGTGAGAGGGGGCCTGCGCTGGGCGTCTTTGGCCCTCCTCTCTGTAGGCTACACGCTCCCATGGCAACTGGCTCGGAGAACGAACGCATCGTTGGTTCCAGACGAGGCATGGAGCGCTCCGCTTCGGGACCGACGAGGGGGAGAAGCTTGTCTTCGTTGAAGCTAAGAGAGGCGTGGCGAGAGCACCGTTGAGATCGAGAGTACGATGCGGGGATCGTGACAATCTGCGTATTACGCGGGCTTTCCGTCGGTATGACAATCTTCAAATGTCTCGCTCCGCCAGACGTCGTCATCTCGCGAGCACAGGTCGGGATAGAGGGTTGTCTTCGTACTCTTTGCGGTGAACCTTCCACAGACCCAACGCGATCTGCGAGGCTTGGTCGTGGCTTGTTTTTGAATAGCTTCGTCCGCTTCTGTCGTTGCCGGGTCACGGGTTGGGGGTCTGTGGGTGGTCCAGTGTTCTTGAGGTAGAAACTGAGATCGTTCAAGCCTAGGTCGGCGCTTGCAGTGAGGGCGTCGTGGCTGAGGATTGGTGGCGCCAGTCGTCCCATCTGAGAAGAGCCTGCGCGCCCAGCTTGTCCCACGTCGTGGCGCCTTGGGTCGCGCGTCTTCGAAACCTGGAGTTCCTTGTCAAGAAGATCAATCTTTTCAGAGGCCCAGGAGTGACGTTGCGCTCCAATTGTGTACTCGCTATCCATAGACATGGAGTATTTCGCATGAAGTGGAAATTCGGGGTTTGTGAGCCGCCTGGGGCTCCGATCCGGCACTGCTGGCGGCGGCGTATGCACCTCTATTTCGTCGAGGGGTGAGATCTCAGATTGCTCGTTGAACGACTCCGGAAGAGCTGACCCGTATGGCTTTGGAAGAGACATCTCCTGTGAACCAGGCGAACGGTCATAACATGGCGATTTCGGTGACAAGACTGGTCCGCCCATCTGGCTGTCGAAGTACCGTTGTATCACACCAAAAGTACCCAACTCTCCGGTTCCTCCAGTCTCGATCTCGGGCAATATGCTAATAGTATCGCGACTGGCTTTGCGCATGTGTTCCGCAACCAGAGGCTCTAATGGCGCATGCCGTGCAGCGCTCGTCAAGTGAGGAGTAGGAACCTGGAATGGTGTTTGGCGACGCTGGCGCTTTGTGTCTTGGGCGCAATCAACCAGCGGGCTTGCGCTTCGAACGCTGACCTGGCGACTTTCATATCCAGAAGGAATAGCAGAGCGTGGCTCATGCGCATGCGTTCTGGTCATGGGAACGTAATAAGAGCGTTGAAGTGGGGTCCTTGGTGGTTGGTATCCTTCTGACGATGAAGGTGACTCCATCTCCTTCGAGTCAAGCTCTACTGGCGCCGTAGTAGAGTCTAGCTCGACAGGGATCATACCCGATTCAAGCTCCGCTGGAGCTATTGGGTGGATATATATCTGGTCATCAGCCATGTGAGAGTCTGTTGATGAGTCGTAGGCGAGTGGACTAATAGAGGCGTGGCTTTCGTTGAGCGAAGTGGTCCGACCAGAAGCCCGAGGCCGCGAGTAGTTTGCCTCTGAAGTTGGCAAGGGCCTGTATACTTCCAATGGCTTCTGAGTCCGCATGTCGAAGTCCCGAGGGGTGTGGTTGAGGAATGAACCTCTGCGTTTTTGTTGCAGTTCAAAGGCATCTATGAAGTGTACCGGCAGTGACGAGTCGTAGCCGGATAGTTCAGTACCTGCAGTGGTCGGCGGAGTGATGTGCTCATACGGCTTGGACGCCGTTGATCTGCGCTTCAACGACTCCGACGCTGCGCTTGTGTTCCGCTTACGCATTTTCTCGAATGTACTACCCGATTCGAGAGAACCCCAACTGGTATGGCCAAATTTGGGGATGCGATTCAAGAGACTTTCGGTGGACGTGGAAAATATCATCTTCGCAACGATTCCGGCAAGCAGCCTTAAAGCAGATGCTGAGGCTCCAGAGCTCCCGCGGTTTCGATGCCTGACCGTGAACTGCGAGCGGTGCTCAACAGGGAAGGCTGTCTCGGATGGTAGGACGGGCTGGACCTCGGTAACTCAGCAGACGCAGTGGTCTCGTATCTCACGAAGACCGCTGAGATCTCACTGTAACCTTGGGCAGGTGCAAACGAAGGATTGGCTGGATGAGTGGCAACGGTCGCGTGGGATTGGCTTCGTGGATCGGAAGATTGTGGCGACCGGCAGTTGCTCTGCGCCCGAAGTTGCTGCAAATGAGACAGACGCTCAAGCTCGAGGGGAGCAAAATTATGTAGTGCAATCAGTGGCGGATCGGAGGGTAGGGATCGCTTTTCGAGCTCGTGATGGTGAGAGGTAACGCGATGTAGCACTGCATCATATTGACAGCGAAGCCAACATATGGTGCTGAGACGGCGCATTGATCCAGATGTGTTGTTTTGTCGAAGAAGGTTCGGAGGCTGAGGGTGCAAAAGAAATCGGTAGAGAGAGCGACGGAGGAAGTGAAATTTGGTTCTCACGACGCAAAGTTACGAAATCACCAGCTATAGTATGTCGGCGATCTCATCGAATGTCTTCCTATGGCAGGGGAGGCCAGCCACGACTTGGAGAATGTGCTACTAACCCATGACCATCATTGGTTGAGTCGCTCTGGTGGGACAAATGTACAGGTGTACAAAGACGATTGGCACTGGGGTAGCACGAGAAACACGAGAGCGCTGTGCGACTTTTCTTCTTCCGGCACCGAGGAGGGAGAGCCTTGCGGTTGTGACGCGATATGCTTCAACGCGAGGTGGACAAGACCCCGAGCCTGAACAATGCATAAAACACTCCGATGATTATCGCGTGAAGTTGTAGGGATGCAAAAGTCAACGAATGTGCATGGGGCGGTGTGCGGCCGAATCTGGTACTGCGGCACATGACCAAAGCAGGGCACCAAGTCACGGTATCCAGGTACTTGTACCCGAAACGGAAGCCACGCACAAGCGCATCCTAAACCACGAGCCCGAAGCTCACTATGCTAGCCAAAATCGGCGTACACGTCTACATGCGACGATCTTGTGCCCCAAAGGGTCCAAGGAGAAGCAACCGTCGCCCAGATTTCACCATTTCACAAGGCTCTCACGTCGATCATTGCCTGTCAGAACCAGCCACGATGCGCCACTCAGACCCCATGGCTGATCGTGCTCTGTTTTGAGTAACGAGGCATATGGCCCGTATAAAGCAATATACTGTCGAATAGGTGAATGATACATAGTGATGCGGCTTTCAACGCCGGATAATGCTGATGGGACGCGCCTCTCCCCGGAAAGACGCCAAATGCTAATAAAAATTGAAAATCGCCGATTTGTGCACATGAAGAAAATGATACCGCCCAACGCTAATCCAGCCAACTAGCTTCTGCCTCGGCTAGCCATTTCGCGGTTTTTTGTTCTTGATGAAAGGGTTTGCGGGTTCACGAGGCCGCCTTCGAATCTTAGGCTTCACCATCGCCATGCCGCCTATGACATCCGTCGGTACCGGTGCGGCCCCGGCGTTTGCTCCGTTGCTCGCTTCTCCGCTAGGTGTCGCGCTTTTCCGCGACCCGTCACCGACGGCTGCTGGAGTCGAGCGGCCGCTGCCTCCGTTTATTGTGTTGGAGGCAGCATCTGATGCAACGTCGTCCATTTCGACGTCGCTGCTTTCGAGTTTCAGCCCATCCATACCATTAGTCTCTTGCTCAAACTTCCGCTTTACGTGATGCACGAGCTTCTGTTCACTCTTGATCTCTTGTTTCACCTCCTGTTTGACATGTTTTGGGTCCGAGCTCGAAGAGGTACCAGACTGGCCACTTGCTGACCTGCTCATGGGCTCCGACTTGATTTCTGTCTTGATTTCGGTTGTCGGTCGGTTGGCCTGCACATATCCTTCCTTCGGTGCCGGAAATTTGCTCGAATGCTGATTAAGCATTCTCGGCACGTCATTATCGGTGAACCGGTTCCTCTCTTTGGCATTGATGATGAGCTTTTTCCAGAATTCTCCTCGCATCAGCGAATCAGAGTTACCCAGCACCCACAGAGATGACTTGGCACGCGTAAGACCGACGTTCATACGACGGATATCCTGAAGGAAACCGACGCCACCTGACGGTGAGGCTCGCACACAAGAGAAGATGATGATTTCGCTTTCACGACCTTGGAAAGCATCGGTGGTGTTGAAGTCGATGTCTTCGATTATGTTCTGGCCATATGCTTGCATGAAGGTCTGCTTCAGCTGTTGCAGTTGGCTCTTGTAAGGTGTAATGATGCCGACTTTGCCCTTGAAGTCATAGTCAGGGTAGTCAGAGGTCAGTCGTTTATACAACTGCATTGCGACCTTGATTTCAGCAATGTTGATAAGCGAATGACCCTTTGGCGCAGCCGAGTGCTGGCCTTTGACGTCGAAGAAGCGGTACGGTCCAAGAAGCATGCTTTGATGCCAAGGTTGCTTGCGAAGGCTGGCCATATCGCCACCATCCAAGAGTCTGCCATCATAGAATGTCTGGCTAGGAAAGTAACTGATTTCCGGATGCATACGGTACTGTGTATCCAGCAAATGCACGTCGTTTGGATGGTTCTTCTGCATACGAACGAACAAACTTTGCTCGTATTGGAAGCGCGCAGCTTGTTTCGAGAAGACGGTTGGGGGCAATTGCTTTGGATCTCCGACCAAGATACATTTGGCGCATCCGTACTTGAGAGGAATGAGTGCGCTCATTTCAACACACTGCGCGGCCTCGTCAACAATGACAGTCTCGAATTCGATGCTCAGACCCTGGAACATCTCGTGTCCGGATCCACTGAGCGTTCCACAAATGACATGTGCTTCGTTCAAGACTGCTTCCTGTGCTCTTCGTCGGTTCAAGTCGGCGTTACGGCTGGCAAGCTTCTCGTCGTCTTTTACGTTGTCGATTTTCGTCCCTAACGCTGTCTTCTGCCTGCGCAGAGCGTTGATGTCGTCGTCAAGCTTGATTGCAGCCTCACCCTTGACCTCACCAGTGTCTCGCTGCTGGTAGGCGTGCTTCAGTTGATCCGATATCTTCTTGTGGTCCTGGAAAAGCTTCTGTGTCGCTTCTTTGTCGTTACCGTTCGAAGTGTCAACACCCAAACGCTTGTTCACGAGCTCTTCAAGTGTCACATCCTGTACACTGGCCTTGATAGCATCACCGCGACCCAGACGAACGATGTTAAGGTTGCGCGTTTCGCCATTGAGAGTCTTGACTCCAGCCTTGAAACGCATAACCAACTCATCGACAGCTGCATTACTTGGAGCACAAACCAGCAACTTCTTCGTGGCAGCCTCTGAGCGTTGCTGACCAGGGACGGCAACAGCAGTACCGCGATTGCGAAGGCTGTCACTGAGGATGGCTCCGACAATAGCGGTAATTGTTTTGGTCTTTCCAGAACCAGGAGGACTGTCGCATTAATTAGTACTGTATACGGCGATGAAAACTGGCGAGAACTTACCCTTGGATCAAGGTGAAAGCATCGTTGTCGATGGCAGACTTGATAGCTTTCGCTTGTGCAGTGTTTACGTTATAATTCGAGATGAGTGGCTGGATCTGATTGTCCTTGTAGGTGAGGAGAGGAGAAGGTTTTGCCTGACAAATCTCGTCGCATAGATCGTAGTAATGGAGACCCTTGAGTGCACCATACTCACGCTCTAGAGGCGTTATAGATTGCAGCTTGGTACCGATGAGTGTGTTGTTCGGTTGTAGTGCAGAATTAAGCGGGTTGCCTGGCACGACGCGATATGAGACTTCAATGTGCTGTTGCTTCCGCCTCGTACGGAATACTCGGGCGAGGCAAGTTGGCTCATTGGCGGAAGGAGATTTAGATTGCGAGAAAAGGATGATGTCACCTTCGGAGATGAAAACCTCCTTGTTCTCAGCATGTGTCATGGTGCTGCCAATTTCTTGAAACATGTCAACGGCAGCTCGTGACGTGATTTTGATCTCGTATGGCTTGGCTTGGTTCTCCTCGCGAGCTTTGACAAAGCCCTGCCAGGCTTCTAATGTCAAAAGGGGCTCGAAGGTCTTTTGGTAGTCGACGGGGGTGCGGAAGGTGTTCAAGACCTTGGAATACATGTCCGGTCTAGACTTTGGCGGAAAGTCGCCTTCGTGGAAGTAGTCCCAACCAAGGATAGTGCGATGCAAGCTGCTCAGATCAGGTGCCAAACGGGCACGCATGTCTTTGGCAGATCGTTGGGCCCTCTTCTTCTTGGTCGGCATCTGGATCTTGACTTCATTGACAATGTTCGTTTTGGGACCAGCCTTGAGCCTGTCTTTCTTGATGCCAAAGAGATCTTCATCGATATCTCCCTCTTCCTCGGATGATTCATCCGAGGAATGCATCAAGCCTTCACCCTTTGCAGCGTGATCCTTGCCCAAGACGCCCAAGCCTTCAAGACCGGAACCAGCTTCAGCGGTGATGCCCCTAGCCGCTTTGGCCTTGGCAATTGCAGCGGCTTTCTCTCTCTCCCGCTTTTCCTTGTCCAATTGCCTTTTGCGCTTGAACTCGTCTTGTGTGGCATTCTTCTTGTCGTTGAGAGCCTTTTGCTGCGCAGCTTTTGCCTCTGAAGCCTTCATCTGCTCTCGTCGCTCCTGGAATTTGCTTGATCCCGAGGTCATGCTGGCCAGTAACTTGGCTTTGGCATCCGCTGGAGACGAAGACGTGCCAGGAGCCATCCATTTGCTGATGGAGGCTTGTTTCGGTTGAACTGGCTCTTCTTCCTTGACGAGCGGTCGGCCAAGATGCTCTTCTAGGGCTTGTTGCAGTTCAGCCTGCTGCGTACTGCTGAGTTTTGCACGCACATCTCCTGAGAGTACACGCTCCATATACGAGAGGGCATCCGCGTCGATCTCAATGTGCACCCGATGTAGTCGGACAAGGAGCTTGCTAATCAATGTGACAGACTTGCTGGACAAGAACTCGTCACGCAGACGCAGCCACCTGGCGAGGCCCTCCATGGCATTCGCTGGTCGCGACAAAAGCTCTTTAAGCAAATCTGTTTTTGACGTGTTTTCTTCGTCGTCACTGGAAGGAGGCTTCAGGGCGGTCGCGAAAATACTGCATTGATCAAACAACACATCGGCAAACTGCATGGTGTCTCTGCAGAAGTCCATCATCATGTGCTTGTCGTAGAATCCCAAATTGCTCCAAGCTTCGGTGGTCGCAAATATCATGGTAAGTGAGTCCCAGAGGTTCTCCCAAAGGTTCATTGTTGCCGCCGCATCTCCGGAATCGTAGTCTCGGCCACGCAATATACCGTCCTGGGAGTTGCAAATGATGTCGATTATGTCGTTGCACGTCCTGATCATACTGGGTGCAGGAGCAAACGCCTTCTTTAGTCTGACCTGTCGAACCGAATCGGAAATACCGCGCACAACATGTTTGTAGTGAGCTCTCAGAATGTGCTGCAGAGCCCCACGGCGCTCCTCTTCTCCACTGATGACCTTCAATAGCTCAATGGCAGAGTTGCGGGTATCTTCGGTGGAGGAGAACATCAATGAGACAATGGCGCTAGCCGCGGGCTGCTGTCCGAAAAGCGCTTGCAGTAGAGCGGGTTCGAATTCTGACATCTTTTCCACGACATCCGTGATGGACTGAGACAACAGCCTGAAACGGTCGTTGAAATGGCGCACTGTCGCAGGCACCTTATCGACACCCGACTTCATCTGCAGTGGTTCGAGGCCGATCAGGCCTCTGCCAGCAATTAATAGGTGCGTGGCAAGCTCCAGGCTGTCAGGGCCTATTGCCCGTAAGACAGTCTTCCATATGGGACTAGAAGGTGGAGTCTCAGTTGGTGATGGCTGCTTGGCAGAGATCAACTGCCTCTCAATGATTAGAGATTGCGCCTCAAGCTTGAAAGCATGTTCAATCACGGAAAGCGCTAACTGCATGACCTCCTGCTTCTCCTTGTTGCTCTTGAAATGCTTCAAGTTTATGACCAGGGCTTGTATGAATTGGGACAGCACATCAAGCATGCTGTTGACGGTAGGCTGGCCAACGAACTTGTCGATAGTCTTCCCTTCCCCCATCTTGCGAAAGGCATAGTCCAGTACCTTGAGGCCTTCCTTGTAGCAATAATCGCGTGACCTTTGTGGGTAACGGTCTGATTGGAAGCGACCAAGAAGCGCTTGAGCGAAGGGCCGAATCGCTGGCCCAAGGTTCGCAAGCTTGATGGAGTCGAGGAAAGGTGGTATCCAGCCAAAGGCAGCACGAAGATTGTTCATGTGTTGCTCGTTATCGTCGGCTGTCGCCATGAGTAGCTGGCTGAAGACGGGACTGTTGAACACTTGTTCTACCACTGTTGCGATGGACGGCGTTACGGCATTCATGCCGTCCCAGTAGTCGACTGGAGACTTTTCAAGCAGCTGCTTCATGGTCGCGATCAAGTCTAAGAAGCCTTCCGATTTCAATGAGAGGTGATCGAGCATTAGCCGGTAAAAGCCTCCATCAAGACCTCGCAGGGACTCTGTGATAAGCTCCCTATCCATCTTGGCGACTATGAGTCGGGCGCCTGCCCAGAAAAGGGGTACCATGGATAAATCCAGATTGTACATTTGGATCTTCATCATGGCACTTGTGACGTAATCCCGCACCGCCCAATCCCACTCAGATTTCAGCATGTTCCGCTTGAAGGTAGACCACGACTCGGTCGCCCACTTTTGGCGTCGATCGACTCTGGTGAAGAGGAAGCGGGTCATGGCTGGAAGATATGTTTGAACCTTCAACCGCTTCTTTGTCTGGACCATGTCGAACGGAGCGTCGAAGTGCTGCTGAAGGAGTGCTTCGTTCCGTATTAGGGCGTCGCAGCTCAAAGCCTCGAAGAAGCCGTAGGTGCACTCGTTCGGTAGCAGTCGTACTGAGCGCGTCTTCGGTTCGGCTTTGCTTAGGATTTGGTTGGCCTCGTCCAGTCCCTTGTTTATGCGCCCCAGACATTGGTTGTCCACGACCTCGAGGAATGGGCCGATGTTCTCCTCGTCATACGAATCAAGCAAACGTGTCCGCCATTCCGCCCTGGACTGATGGAAGACTCTCACACAGACGTCACAGCTCTGCATGAGCTGGTTGAGCCGGCTGACTAGCCATTCCTTGTGTGGTGCTGCTTCCTCCCCATCGAACGCCAGTATCTCTGTCGCCTTGAGCGCTGTCCATTTCCGTTCTTCGGCTGCTTGTAATTTCATCTTTCGGTCTTTGAGTTCGGCGGCATCGGTTTCGGGCGGGTAGGCGGCAACGTCTTCATCGTAGTATACTGATCCGTCTTCGCCGATGCGGGGGCAGAAGAGATGCTGTTCTTCAGGCAGCTCTCGAAGCTCGCTATAGGAAACCAGGTTAGCGATCATGGTTGGTGTCGAGGGGCAGACATGGAGGAATGGAAGAAGACATGGCGTATGCAGGTGAAAGTGATGCAGTGATAAATGAGGGTGAACAAGATGAGGTTTGGCGCGTCTGGGTACTTACTTGATCTTCTCGAGGATTTCCGCCATGGTCTTTCACCCAGGCCCGCACTTGGGACGGCGCCCTGCTCACAATTCCCAGAGAGATGATAGAGCGCACCTCAGCATCAAGCGCCCTCGCGATCTCTATGCAAGGACAAGTATTTGCACTTGTGTCTATCTAGGGGGGAGATCCTATATATCGTGCCAGAGGAGCCGATGCACCCTATCAATGCCTTGTACAAGTGGTTGATCAAGGAGACAGACAGCGCAGACTGCGTGTGTATTTAATTGCGCCAAATGAGCGTCGGTGAGGGAGCGAAGTCAGTTAAGGGTGAAGGCGAGGGTGTGGTTTCGGGGCGTCGGTTGCGCAGAAAGAAAGGTACATGACGGACGTCAGTGCATCAAAGATTCCCGAGCAAACGCGCGACGCGGCTCTAGCGCCCCACGTCCGCGTTCGCCTTGCCAAGCCTATTAACATTCCTCTTTCATCCCCACAGCAACTCGCGCACGTCTTGCCATTGACAATTTTGTTCAAAGCGAGAACAGTGTTTGTACACAATTCATGGCGACTGGGCACGCATATTACACGAGTGCTTGACTTTATATGCAAAGCGCTGACAACTCGCTGGCACATCCGGGCGGGACCTGGGAAAGAGGACTTGGAAACGGAAACTGCGCGCGCAATCTCAATGGATATCACGGGTATATCATCTGCTTCGCGACTTCTACTCTAACCTACATGTTTTGCGCATCTAATGTGAAGGTATATCCACAATCCTTCGTGCAGTCCCCTCTGCCTTTCGCTCACTCGCGACACTGAAACTCTTACGACCACGTAACAGCCAATCCATGCTAGCGACGAAAGAAACAATAGCATATACGGCACAAACATCTATTCGTGGTCAGAGGGTGCAAGAGTTACTCAACCGTGGAAAGAAATTTTCCCAATTTGCGCCAATTCCAAATCGGGGAATGCAATAAGCACGACCGGGACTGACGCGTGTAAAACAGCTGCGAGATGAAAACTTACAGTTCATATTCCCAGCCTCAACAGGTTTCGCATACGGAAACGAATACATGACGAGCGTAAAAGCCGTCCAAGCAAGCAGCACACCATTTGCAAAAGCGCCAAATGGGCCCAACCAAAAGGGGCCATGAGGGATATTCCCGCGACCGCGGATAAGGAGGCAGACGACGGGGACCGAGTAGCTGAGATAGAGGAGGACGATGCAAGCCGTAATCATGCTGTATCACCTTGATCAGCATTACCCACCAAGCCAACCATGTCCGCTGACTCTAACAACGATGCCGATAAAGAGGAAAAAGAGAAGGAAAAGAAAAACTCACGAGTTAAACGCAGTCAAAGAAGCCAAATACAAACACCCCAAAACAGCCACAATACCGCAACTAACCAAGTGCGCATTGAGCGGCACATCAAGCCCTTCATGCACCTTCGCCAGCCACGCATGACCCGGCAACCCAGCATCGCGAGCAAAGCTCCAACACAACCTACTCTGCCACGTATGACTCGCAACCAGACAACCCAAACCCGTCGCAATAATCAGCGCCTCGAGCACCACAGCCCCAGCCCTACTCTCGAGCGCACGAAAGAAAATCTCTAAAATCGGTACGCCCGTCGCCGACGCCCCAATCTCTGCAAAGTCACCCACAATAGAGAAGAAGATGCCGACGGAGAAGAACCAACTAGTTACGAAACCAATCCCCACGGTCCCCATGATGGCAATCGGGACCATTTTCTCCGGCCGATGCACTTCCTCGGCGAGGTGCGTGGCGCAGTCTAGACAGGCAAAGGCCCAGTTTGTGTTTACGAGCCCGACGATGAAGGCGATGCCGTCTTGCTTCCACCCCGTGTTGTTGATGAAGGTGGCGAAGACGAATTTGGCGTGTTGGTGTGTGGGCGCGACAGCGGGCACGGTGATGAGGATGGCGGCGAAGGAGAGGAGCGAGGTCCAGAGAGTGGCTTTGCCGACGGAGGGTAGAATCGCGCCGTAGCAGTTGAAGAGGAAGCAGAAGATGTTTGAGAGTTGGTAGGCGAGGAATACGTGCCAGGGTTTTATGGTGCTGTAGGGGGAGGATCAGTAGCTTTTTTTTTTCTTCTCTTTCTCTGGTCTTCTCGGTCGTGTAGGGTTTGGTGAAGATGCGAAAAGGGTTACGATATGCTATCCCGTCTCGTAGCTGGGCATCTTGCCACGAGAACAGCGAGAGAGCCATCACAGTGCTTCTTCCAAAGTACCATCCCTCACGATAAACAAAAGCCCCACCGCTCAACTCCCCCTCCCCTCCATACCCCAACCCCCCAAGAGAAGAAGAAAAAAACATAACTCACAACTCCGGATGCTCCAACGCCCAACACCCCACCCCCGCCCCCCCAACCGCCACCGCAACAGATGCACTCGTAAACAACGCCCCCCACCACGCCAACCACCCCGTCCCATAGCTCGCAACCCTCGCCCACCGCCTCGGCGCCAACTTGCCCGCCCAAAAGTACTGGCCCCCCGCATTCGGCATGGCGCTCGCGAGCTCGCTCAGACTGACGCCCACGCACGTTGATATCAGCGCGATGAGCACGATGCCGTAGATGACGAGCAGTGGACCTCCGGAGTTTATCCCCGTTATCAGCGCGGCGGAGATGCCGAACCACGAGTTTGTAATGCTGAAGCCGACGCCGAGGATGGAGATGACTGTGTAGTTTCGGCGGAGGGATTGTGAGTAGCCCATTGTGGCTAGGTTTATGGTGTCGGTGTCGAAGCTTGGAGGGGGTGAGTTTTCGGCATCGTGGGAGGGGGTGGGATTGGGGTTTTTCTGGGCGGATTGGGATGGCGATATGGCACTGGCACTGGCGCTGGCACTGGCCATGTTTTAGTTTTGCGGTTGATTCGTGTTGGTTTTGGCTGGATATCAAAGAAGTATATAGAAATTGAGAGGTGAGTTAGTTGATTACAAGTACGCTCAAGACTCGAGAAAAAGCATGTCGATTGCCGCTGCCAAAAAAAAACACTTCAACACACGATGATGCTTCAAGCATGCATATCGCGGGAGCATCCCTAAAGCTTATATGGCCCGCTCCGAAACCTGGTTCATCTTCCGGGTGGTTGCTCGGCGCTAACCGTGGTGAAATATATACAAGGCAACAACCACTACAGATAGGAACATGGCAAATCACAGACGCGGATTCATTTAAAGGTAAAACTACAAGGAGGGGGGGGGGCGCGGCTGAAGAGCGACAAGTGCGTACGTTCCATCCCAAGCTTCTGCGTTAGCGTCCAAAGTCGGGTTCAGCGGCCGTAAGAAGTATTGGTGTGAAATGCGCGACTCGCGAGAAGCTGCAAGTCCATTTGGTGAACGTTCTGTCGGGCTTGAATTCTGATTTTTTACCAGTCGGGTGGTCAGGTGAGTTAGATACGTACGGCAGCCGTTATCAATTGCTGCTTGCTATGCTTCAATCGGACGGGTGATGAGCATGGTTTAGTGCTATAATTACTTGGAGAACGAACGCGGCGGCCGAGAAGATGGAGATGCTGGCAAATGGCACGTTATAAGGCAAACAAGTCGAATTATGGTACAGACATGATGCTGTGGGGGGTGGGGTGTCATCAAAGTCGAAGTCTGTGTGTAACATAGCGGCAATGCGGGATGCGGGGATCGCTCGAAGACGTAAAAAGCACTTTTGACGGGAAGGAAGCCCGCACCCGAGCGGCAGGATGACGCGTATAGTGGCACATGATAAAAGCAACTCGACTTTACGGCTACGTGAGATCCAGTCAACTATGTCTGGCGAGTAGAGCTGGTAGCCTACACATCTCGCGCGCACCGGCTTACACGACACGATTGGATGCAAAGGACGATGGTGCAGAGGGAGGAGTACAACGCGTGAAGCTCTTGGTCGCACTACAGCCATGCCGTGTCCCGGTAGACGCGCAGCAGGCAAGTAGCCGTTTGTATCTTTTGGTCAAAGTTTAGCGGAGCGGTCCGTAGCTGTGACCTTACGGTGTCTGGTAATGACAATAGATTGGGATCAGCCCTATGACGGCAGCTGTCAGCATATAGACTCTTACTTCCACGCACGTCATGCATCTATTCCAGGCAGTGGTGGAGTATGGGCGTCAGCCGTGAACAAAGTTTGGTACCCTGATCAACTTGTAGTAATTCTCCACTGCACTCCACAGGCTTTGCACACTCACACAGCCTCGTTCGCTCAACTGTGGCGGTCTTTTGCATCTCTTCGACCGCTCTTTCTAGGCACCCAAGCCCGTGACAAAGTTCCGAACGAGTAGGTGGCTGAAGGCGTTTGCACCGGCCGGCTGACTGTGTGCTACACACCTACCGCCTCGTATCACGTATTCGCCAGATGCCGCAACAACGCAGTGACACGTTAGAGGTGGGAAGCCGTCATGGTGGCCAGTTAGCATCGACCCTAGGCCATCAAAGCAACGGAGAAGAAGGCGGCAGCGATTATAAATTGGCTCTGTTGAGGTTCCCTGTCCCTCGAGTTCTGATTGCGTACACGGTTCCACGGCCATTGTGCTTTTCCAGCGACACGCTAGGCGCAGGCAGTCGTGCGGTCGCGGGTGTGACAGTGCCTCGAGGAGATTTTCGAGTCTGTGGCCCAAACGGACCGCGAAGGAAACCCTGCCACAATCTACCGTTTGAGTCGCGCACGAGTCTGGGCGTAACGTCACACCCCTCTTGTCGCAGGCTTTGATGTACCAGCCGCAGCGGAGAAGTAGTATGGCATGCTAGAACTGTCAAACGATGCGTGTTGTCTACGGTTCCGAGCCCGTTGGATTATCGATGAAAGGGTAAAGAGATCCCAATAGTATGACGGGCATGCTGAAGGAGGAGAGATGCAAAACAAGCGGCCCAGGTTTGGTGTTGGGTGGCGAACTTGTTCTCCCAGAAAGGCAAGTTCCTGCGACGAAACAGGAAGCAACGCCCAGACCATACTAAGCTCACATGGAAGTAGCGGCTCACGACCCTGGAAATGGAGGGTAGAGTGAATTATCGTACTGAATTGGACCGATGTCATCGGCAGCGAGAGAGATCTGGTCTAAACAGTACCTGCTAAATGTGACAAGAAATGCTAGATATGTCGGAGTGAGAGCAAACGAGATGAGAACAAAGAAAACACCACACCACGCCAATATCCGCATAAGACATACAGTCGTCCAGAAAGTGCAACTGCATTCAGCTTCAACATTGCGTGCCCACATCATATCATGCCACTCCCGCTGCCACTACCGCTACCCCTGTCGCATGCGAATTCGCATCTCATACACCCGCGTATTGCTCGTTAAGCGACACCGTGATTACTTTTGCCATTATGTGGGTATCCATATCCAGTTACTTATGCGCCTTCCGAGGAGTGACCTGCTACCAAATGCTGGTACAGTGTATGTGTATTATGTCTAGCCCAGCTTCTGGTCCTGGGGGTAGTGGCCGCCAGGATGGCGGGGCATGCCTTGCTGAGCCATTGGGTACTGGTTTGACTGCTGCTGCTGTTGTTGGAGGTAGCTCTGGTAGTGCAGGGCCGCCTCTGGGGTCATGTAGGCTTGGGGCATGGCTTGGTTGTTGGGCGGCATACGTGGCTGGCCTGGCGGCACTTGGGCGTGGTTGTCCTCGGGCGACTCGACCGTGTCGTTGTCGACGCCATTCGCGTCGCCGCTTGAGGGCTCAGGGGCGTTCAGACAGGCCTATGGGGGGTTAGTGATGCCATGCGACGGCGTAAGGTTCATGTTGCAGCGTACCTGGATGAGGTTCTTGCCCTCGGGCTTGGTAACTAGTGGTTGCAGCTTTGGTGTGGTGAAGGTGTAGACGAGACCGGTCTCGGAGACAACAAGCAGCAGTACTTGGGTACCAGTGAGGACAGACAATTCATAGGCCTACAAGGTGGCATGGTCAGCGGGATGGCTCTCATGCGACGCAGGTCGTAGAGCTTGCAGGCAGCTGTTAAGCGGGCGGGGGGCGTGCGCAGTGCACACTCAATGGGCGCGCAAAACGATGGGCAACGTACCTTCTTCATGATACCGGCCTTGCGCTTGGAGAAGGTGATGTGCCGACGCGACTTATCTTGGATGAACTTGATCTCAATCTTTCTTCGCTCGCGGCCGGGCTTGTCATCGTCGTCGTCGTCGTCGTCGGCTGCGGCGCGCGCGCGCTTGACGCCGCGGTTCTCCATGCCCAGGGTGCCATTGCCGTCGTCGTGGACGGAGGGCGACGCGTTTTGGTCGTGCTCGGTGATTTCGCTGGCCATGGTGGTGAGTCGCGATGTAGATTGGTTAGCCGCAGTATTTGGCGGACGAGGGCCCTAAACTGGATGCGGCGGAGTGTGGGGAGTTGGCAGGCGTTCTTGCGTGGTTTGGGCGGGCTCGCAAAATGTTACAGAACGAACTGCAGACAGCTTGAGTTGGGTTAGACTCAAAGGTTGACCTCAATAGGAAAAGGAAGCGCGGCCTGTTAAAAGATCGGGGCTGGTCCCTTTGTGATGGCGCAGCAGGAATGCAAGGAAAAGGTGCGCGGGGAGGGCACGCTCGGTCGCACAGTGCTGCCGGCGGAAAGCGCTAATTACTCGGCGAGCCGTGCGGCAGGGAGTGGCTGGGGCGGTCGATGTGAAGGGTGCAGGAGGGTTGCAGCCTACGCGTGACCTGGGCGACTGGGGGGGGAGGGGGCCGAGACGGGCAACGGACAGGGCGCGCGGGACCTTGGTACGTACCTGTTCTTTTGCTTTTCTTTTTTGCACGTCGCCTGTGGCCGGCCGTGAAGTCAGATGTCTTGCTTTTCGCGCGCGCGCCGTTGGGGGACGGGGTGGAGAGATGGGCGGGAAGGTGGTTCAAGTGACCCTGCTTGGAGCTTGTGGAGCTTGGCCGCCGGTATGGCAGGCTCGGACACGCAGGGACAGACTGAGTGGTGCAGGTGTTATAGCCCGAGAGCTGTCTGAGGAAGGAAAGGGACGAACGGTATTGGGAATGAAACGGCGGGAGTGGTCAAGTATTTCTCTGGACGGCTGCTTTGGCTGCTTTGGTGCGGGCAGGCCGTCTACTACCCACTGGCAACTGGGGGCGGATGCCGCTTGAGCTCGACCCTGGTCACTGCTCTGAATCGCAGATCGGAAGAGGAATCGCGGTGGTTCTTGGGGGGGTTCTGCGAGAGACGTGCCCACGCATCGCCCCCAGGTGTGCGCCTCGCCGTGACAGTCGCGCTGATACTAACTACGAACCCCTTCACACTAGATTTCCACCTGTCAGTTCGCTTTTGGAGATGAACAGCAGCGGCCTTGCCACATGAAAACAGCGCCGTCAGTCTGAGGCCGAGGGCCACGCTAGAGGCAGCTGAGCAGGGCCCAGTTTATTTGGGGGATATCATTGGTGGAAACTCAGCGCTAGTCCCGCTCCAGTCAGATTGACGGTCAACTGGTGAATGTCGGTTGCCCACCCTTCGGATCGGCTTACACACTGCCAGGGAGTGTGCCAGGGCGCGACTGCGACGGTGCATGGGGGGGCTAGGGGAGTACAGGGAGTGTATCTGTGTAGGCATTCGCAGCGTACCGTCATCGACTGTGTTGGGCATGTCGAATACTCAACCTGGTACTCCAGGCACATGTACCCGTCGACAGACACTCACAACCTCGGCGCCCTGTGTTTCGACAGCCCGGTGGGCCCAGCGCTCACTGGAAAGCCGCGGCCTGCATTTGAGCAAGCACCACCCTTACGCTCCTTCCCCGTCCGGTCTCGCTTCGCCAGGTGCGCGGTCTAGCCTCGTTCGCCGCCTGCGCTGTTGGTGGCGCCTGCAGGCATCAACAGCTGGGTAGCCTGGGTACTCAACACCACCGGCCCTCTCGTGACGAACACCAGGCCGCCGCTCCACCATGCTTACACCCACCTCTCTTCCTTTCCATGTTTTCTCACGTAGAAACCGTCTCGTCCATGCACAGCTGCTGTTCAGACTCATGCTCCACCCCTCTGTGGCGCACCGACGTCGCAGCGCCAAAACATCGAACCATCATGCCAGTTCTGCCCGCTGATTGGCTGCCCAAAATGCTCCAACACTACTGAAACCACCCACGCATCGTCGTCTTCCAACTGCGACGCGCCCTCGTAGAGCCTCTTAATACTCGAGGCTCCCGCGTCCCAAATGCCATGCATTTTTCGCGCGAGCGCTGGTCTTGCTAACACTCTCTTCCCATCTCTACTTTTCATCTAATTATTTGCGTTGACGCACTCATCGACGCAGTTCACGAGAGTACGCCGGACGACTCCGCTGCGCTCGACTTCCATTCTTTGTTTCTATTTTCTCTTCTCTAGTCCAGTCTCTTCCGTCAAGCCGCGCTACAGTGCACCAATACCGCCAAGATGCCCACCAAGTTGATGATGGCTTTCGTGGGAATGGACTTCCTCTTTGCCGGCTGTGGAGGACTGTTGCTGGGCTTCTCCCTCATGTCTGAGCAATCGATGAGAGCCACTCCCACAGTGGACAATGTCACCCAAAACCTGCTGCTCGGCCAGTGTCCGCTGACAGGTACGACCTCTCCAAACCGGCCATGGAAGACGGTGTCTACGGATTCGATATTGTCGCACTACTGTGGCGGCGAATCGTGACACGCTCGCTTCGACGACATGCTACATGAGAGAATATTGACTGACAATTGACCCAGCTGGCGTGGTTAACGCCATTTTCGTCTTCGTTACATTCCTGCTTTCGCTTCCAGCACTGTTTCTTCCCACCAACCGAGGCTGGCTCCGTACTCAGGGATGGCTCGTAGTCGTCTGCGCAACATTCACGCTTGGCCTTGGTATCGCTATCTGGGTGGAAACTCTCGAGACCCGCAGGAACCTTAGCGCACTATGGGGGCGTGAGACGCCGCTTATTCAGAGTCTTTTGCAGCAGAAGGTGAGTTCAACATTCGGCATCGACATAAGCCGCCAGACAGTTCTTCAACCACAGAGGAAATTCAGCAACGCTTCATCATGGTGTTCTCTAGTCGGGAATTAACAAATCACAGTTCGACTGCTGCGGCTACGTCAACTCGACCACGCCTCCCTTCGTTCAGGACAGCACTTGCGAAAATACGCTCGTTGCCGCTCAAAAGGGTGGCTGCATCGGACCCTTTTCTTCATTCGCCAACACCTACCTGGACCGAGTCTTCACCGCCGCCTTCGGCATTGTCGGCATAGACATGATTCTCGTACTCTGCGTCGCCATGGTCCTCAAATACCGCATGGAACAGGAGCGCTACAGGCACATTGACGAGAAGAACGGACTTGGAGGGATTTAGACGCCCCTAAAAAATGAAAAAGAGATGGGGTTTTGGAAGAGTCAGACCAGAAGAAAAAGCGAGCGAAAAGGAAAAGAAACGTACATGTCCAATATCCAACGACTCTTTCTTTCCCTTAATGGTCTACACCTGGTGATGCGGCAAGATGATGAGATTGGAGAGTTCTCAGCAGTGCTGATACTTGACATGATAGTGTTTTTTTTCTACCTTTTGTTCAAACTTGCGTCAGGCCTCTGCTATTCCCAGCGTTTTTTTTTTCCATGTACATAGATCAGGATATACCATGACCCAACAACCGCTAATACATAGACTGCTTACTCTAGCCTCTCGCATCCTTCTCATATGTACGCTACTATGCTGGTTTGTCATACTATAACGTTCTTGCGCGTGAGCACTGAAACAATGAATGGAAACTCCCTACCCCACCATCATTATTCTCGACAACAGATAATTGACCCACATGCCACTTTCCGCACCTACTAACACTACCCTGCCCACCCCGTAGGAAGAGGGGGAGGGGGGGTTTCTCATCAGCCACACTTACCTGCTCCATCTCCCATCTCGTCCCTGGTCTTTGAGCCAAATCCACGGTCTAACTAACAACCTATTTACCACTTTCCCACCGCAGCCACAGTTTTGCCGTCTCTACCCTAACTGCTACACTGCAAATTACCACCCCCCTCTCCCCATATCCCATATCCCATTCTCACCAACGCACACACATCCCTTCCCATCAAAAAGCCGTTCATCTAGTGCAAACAGAGCCGACACCACACCAAGCAAAGGCGGAGCGATAGACTCAGCCACTGTGATCACATTCTTGGGCGCAACCGCTTTTCAAAAGGCAATTAGAAGCGTTTCCCCTCTCCCTCCCATATCAATCTCTACTGTGGCTTCGCAGTCGATCTTACCTTTTCCGACACCTCCTGCATCCTACCTGCGAGAATTTAGC